>CM057342.1:492834345-493083028 GCA_030015575.1 Agapanthus africanus
AACATCTTTACTCTAAAGGGAATACGAAATACAACCTTTGTAGATCGGTCCTTCGCTTCTAAAGCTCCTTGATGAAGTCCCTTCGCTGCGATCAAGGTTCTTCCGGGTTCTTGCATGGCTTCACGATGCGTGGGATGCGACTTTGCTTGAAGTCTCCGAGGCCGAAGATGATCTACGTCAAGGGAATTCCGACTCAAGCTTCTACTTTACTAGTTTGAGAATTAGTGAAGGAAACACCTTATACAAGAGTGCTAGTCTTGATGAGGATGGAGAAATAGGAAGTGGTTCTCTTTAGAACTTTGTTTCTCACTTTGTTTCTCACTCTGGATCAAACCCTAGTTTTCTTTTTTCTTTTCACAATGAAGAAGAAGAAGAAAAGAAAGAGATGAGGATAATGATCAAGTGAGAAGAGTAACCGTGGTGAGTGAGTATCATATACTAACCCTTGTAGAGACTTAACCCTTGGCTAATGGTTATGGTTAGGTTAAGAAATATCCATAGTAAAAACAAAACCAATGTTGAATTAGTTAATGCATCGACAAGCTTCCACAAGCTTCATGCATTTTCTAATCCTCCTCTTTATTTTGTAATTACTTTAGATATTAAAAACCCAAAATAAATATTAGCATAGTGTAAGTCTCATACACCCATGTGTAGTGTATCATCAACCATGATACAAAAATACAACACATTTTATATATATCATATATATAGTAAAAATGTGTACAAGTGAGAAAAAACCCTAAGTGAACATGTGTTACTAAATGTAAACTAGTATATCTAATATGTAATTATACACTTAATTATTAAATCAACACTTGACTTAATAATCCGGTCATATCTCATATAACCGGCTAACATCCATCGTATCGACTTATCGAATCAACACTTGATTCGATAACCCGGTCATATCATATATAACCGACCGATACTAAAAGTCGCGAGAATATAATACGGTATCACATACACGCATTATTCTCGGTCCTGTACATATCTCATATGCGCTCCTATTTCGTTTTGCCTGAGCCAGTAAAACCTCTGTGTAGGACTCTAAAGACTCGTCAATATGCCGGCAGTAGGTGATGATCACATCACGCACCCACAAGCCGTCAGCAGTACTAGCTAGACGTAATGGCTACCCGGGTATTGAGCGATCAGAAGATCAGCAAGCAAGCCCGCTCCAACTCCTGTGAAAGCCAGCCGGTAACACATCCCGTACAGTCCGGTCTCCTCGTCTGATATGTCGCATATCAAGTCTAGGGGTGGTAAACGTCAGACCCCAATAACCGATAAGTCATGCCGATGTGAGGCTCATAACGGGTCGAGAAACTACTGGTAACACTTACAAGTAAATCTCTGAACAGCCCTGGCCAGGGACTTCCCAGTTACGGCCAATCGAGCACTGCGCAACATCAACTCCCAATACCGGGAGAGACGAAACCCCTCCTATCTCTCATTGTCTCCTTGTGACTCGGGACTGTACCCAAAAACCACCGTTTTGCACGCCCTCATGGACGTGGTAAGGTGGAAATCAAAGCACAGTGGGAATCACACAAGACTCTATGACGATCTCGGGTCTACAGACTAACCTGCACAAGTGTCACCAGAGAACTGCCATCTGACGTAAGGTATAATACCATCTGGGAGTTCTCAGCGAGTCCGTCCAGTGTACCCAGTCTCCACTGAGCACCCGTATACCATCTCTGATGTCAAACACCAATGGATATGGGATCATCCATCGCCCATCTCATGGGTCGAGATGCGTATACGCTAGTCTACTCTGGTGTATCGATGCCCCGTCTCGATACACCCACGACTAGGGACCTTGAAGGATGTACTTATGGACTACCATGTCCCCACTAGTATGATCCGCATCATAGTCCAGGTAGTAAAGTACACATCCTAAGGGCTTTACCAACATGTAATGATAAGACAGTATAAAGAGACAAGTATACATGTTAAAGTAAAGAGCAACCAGATAGCATACTATCATGACGAGCAACAAAGTCCTCTCTATATATGTCCAAGCATCCAATATATTATACATCATCTGTACAATACTGGCCTCTAGGGCATACATCCAACTAACACTAAAGACTCGTCAATACGCTGGCAGTGGGATTAACCAGAAGCACGTCAGCGGCACTAGCTGTACGTAACATCTACCCAGGTATTGAGCGAAAGGGTGGCCGACGAGCAAACTCATCCTGAACCCCTACTGAGCCTGTTAGTGACAATATCCATACAGTCCGTTCTGTTCGTCTAAAAGTATCGCATATCGAGTCTAAGGGGGTGGATAAAGTCAGACCCCTAACAACGCGATATTTAGTGTCAGTATGAAACCCATCACCACCTGAGAAACTATCGATCCTGGATCGATAGTTTCTCGTCCACCGTGGCCACGGATTTATGGTGATGGCCATCCGTACACAATGCGACATCAACCTCCAATACCAGGAGAGACGAATCCCCGACGATCCGATCACGCCTCCATGTGGCTCGGGACTGTACCCAACTAAAACCTATTTGCACGACTCCTTTGAGCTATAGTAGGGTGGTAATCAAAGTACAGTGGGAACTCACACGAGACAAATGACAATCTCAGGTCGACAGACTAACCTGTACACATGTCACCTGGGAACTGCTATCTTACAATAGGTATAATACCAACTAGCAGGTTCCCGGCGAGTCATTCCAGTGTACTGATAACCCAATGAGCACCTGTATACTATCTTAGGTGAACAAACTAACACCAATGGCTTGTTAGACCAGGCCACCGCCCCTCGTCGGGGTCTCGATCAGTATACACTAGTCTACACTGGAGTATCGATGCCCGGTCTCGATACTCCTACGACTAAGGACATTTAAGGATGTGCTTATAGACCCCAGCTCCCACATATATGATCGCCATCATAATGCTGGTAGTCAAGCAAGAATCCTATGGGCTCTATCAACATGTACATGATGATAAAGACAAGCCAGATAGCATACTATCATCTTGAGTAAGACTGTTTTATCGGTATAGGTCCTGCCTCAATCATCATAATCATCTGTCCGCGACTATGATAATTATCTTGAGGGCACTATAGCCAACAATCTCCCACTTGCACTTAAGGCCAGTTATTGCGATGTCGCATACTCACAGCCCGTGTGATACCGAACACCCAACTTCTCTACTAATCAGTTTCGCAAAGCCCGTTTGCGAAAATGATTACGTTCGAGAAATAACCTCAGCGAGTGGATCCGCTCCGATATTTCTTTCTGTATCTCTCTATATCTCAACTTCGCGGAGAAAACTATCTCCCGAAATGAGTAATACTTATCTTAGAATTTGTCTGGATGTCTGATGGGACCCAGTTCATAAATGAACTCCAAATCCAGCAAACTTCTTAGACTGTATCGTCCACTGAATTTAATCAGTATCCTGTGCCATGCCTTTCCTCAGCATCCGCTTGGACCACCTGTCCAATATACTGTCCCTCGGAAGAGGGAAAAACTATAACTCTGACAGTCACAATGTCATCCAGGTCACCTGGGATGCTTGAAATGATAACCGTCTCCTGAAGGAGGCTGCCGTTACCATATCCCTAGAACATCCATTTCTATTCATAAACTGCTCCCCAATGTTTCTCCACGATTTGATAAATACATGTTTATTGCAGCTAGTGCAAAAACCAATATCTGGTGTGGTACTTGACATTTCATGATTAACTCAATTGCCTAAGAAAGTGATATGCTAATCATGTAGATCCCTCCCCCCTTTAGTCTGTAAGACACCTTTAGAGAGTGTGACTCCATCACCTGCAGGTAGACCACCATGCCAGGAGTCGTCCATTTAATGTCAAAGTACCCAGATTAGGATACTTCCCAAATCTAGATCTAAAACCATAGATCTAGTAACCAGAAACCCTGATATTATATCCATATCCTATGTGGAGAAACAACTTTGTGCCAACCACAATATATAACAGATCGTAGTATAGGAATATCTCTTCCTATCAAGTGCATGTCATCCCAATACCTGGACATCACTTTCTACTACCTTCTTACCAGACCCATCTCCTATTCTGATGAAGTCAAAGCCTATGACTGTTACATCAAAATTAGATAATCTATTTCCGCTATACCTGCTTTAGTCTATAAATAGACATAAGCTACTTTCCCACTATGCTTCCGCTGCTCCCACTGACTACAACAACCCTCTGACAGAGTCATATACACGTGCACTTCTAAAACTAGTTTAGAACGACACTATACTCATCCTCCTATCGGGTCAACGGCAGCAATGGCAAGTCTGGGTAAATAAGAACCTCCCTGTCACCGTTACTGAGAAGACCGAAGTACCTCTCGGGTGCCTGAGGTTACCCACCAAAATCTGCGGAGTGGCTAATGGAACGTCAAAAATAACTGAATCCGTAGGTTCTATTAAATCATCAGTAATCGTTTGTGGTTCTGGAATCACATCCAGTTCTACCATACTCCCACTTGTGTTTTCTGAAAAAATCCATTTTATTAAAACTATGGCAAGTCAAGAACAATATAAATATTGATCTTCCTGATGGTAGAAAGTTAACCCTCGTCAAAGCCCGGGATAACCCACAAACATCCATTACTGAAACGTGCCTTGAGTTTATCCGGATTCTGGTTTTAAGCAACAGCCGGACAACTCCCTATAACTTAACATCGTTAAGATATAAATTGATTCTATATATATCTAATATAGAAACAAAAGCACTAATTTAATTGGAACCAGATTCAAAACATGCAGCTGTCTCTAGTGTATATCAACTAAATGGAGAAAGGCCATTAAGCATTACTCATCTAGGAGTGCAACCATATATGAGTAACCCAAAAGAGAAGAAAGTTCTCAAAACCATTACTATTAACTGAATACCAAACACAAGTATCTATATCTTCGACTTCATCAAAGAATCCTGATACTTCTAACAAATGGTTCTCTACTTTATTCTTATACGAATAACTTCTCAAAATCTGAACTTTGCACTTCAACGAAATACATGTCTAGAATTAGAGAAGTTATGAGTAAACAGAATGCAGTGCGAGTACCAACCCTATTGTCCTAATGGACACTGGACAACATACAATACTTTGTACAAGTCCCCTGAGTTCAATAACTCAAACCCTGTGCGTCGTAGGTTGAAAAACTATACTTTGGTTAAGAAGAATTACACCGCTGTTGCTGTTGAATGCACCTTACCTAATCACCAGCTGATATAGGTAAATGTCACAGAAATAATATCAAAAAGTTATATCTCACTTTATAAAATAAATGTACAGATATATCAGTTTGAAATTGGTGCATAACAACGGATATTCAAAACCAAATATTTGTCATCCGGCAAAATCCAGATGATTTCCTCAAATATCACCAATTACAACGAATTCCGATATAATGAGGATTTAATCACCCAATTCCCAATATCTTACTCCAACTCACCATCCGTAATAATATGCAGATGTGAGAAACTGATCTGGTAAATACATACCCTGGAGTTAGATTCCAATTGGGAAAACAGTTGTCAATTAACATCGCACAGTAAAACTGAAACATGAAAATGTTTCAAAAGGGTTAACTGGTATTCCTAGTAACACCTCTTCCACTATTCTGATTCACAACATTAACCATATACTTACCTGCCCTCACTACAATCTCTTTATTATGTCTTTACCTATTACCTTATGTACACCTCCTTTACGCTAATTGGTTTTCTTCATTTCCTACCCTTTGGCACCATCCTAATGGAAGAAGACTATCCAATAAGCGTAATAGGTGTACTCTCCTAATCCTAGGAGCCCTCGGAATCTGAGAGAAGGTAAAGAGAAAAGACATCTGAATAATCCTATTCAATTTCTCTTGAACCGGAATCCATCCTCGAAAAAGTTCCTTCGAGTTTGTATATAACCATACGATGGATTTATCAAATGGAAGTGGATATCCGTAGTGATACGGAGTATTCTAGAGAAATGCAAAGTGGATGTAGGAGTGGCAGGGGTATACCCGGTCTTTGTCGTGAAAGATGGTAATCGCAATTTCCTTGTCCATTTTTCTAATCCCTTTATATGTCTTTACTTATTTCCTTCTGTACACCACAGTTAAGCTTGTCGGTTTTCTTCCTTCCCAACCGTTCGGCACCTGCCTATGGTCTAGAGGAAGACTATCCAATAAGCTCAATAGGTGTACCCTCTCCTAATCCTAGGAGCCCTCACAACCTGAGAGAAGGTAAAGAGAAAAGACTACCGAATAATCATATTCAATCTCTCCAGAACCAGAATCCATCCCCGAAAAAGTTCCTTCGAGTTCGTATATAACCATACGATGGATTTATCCAATAGAAGTGGATGTTCGTAGTGATACGAGGTGTTCTGGAGAAAAGCAAAGGTGATATAGAAGTGGCAACGATATATGAGACACCGTGACATTCCAAAAGCCAAAGTGTTTTAAGAAGGTTCGGTCAATTTGGTTTATGAGTTTTAGTCAAAGGTCGGGTCATAGTCACAGCCAGAGAGAGAGAGAAAAGAAACACTCAGCATGCACTCTAACCTAGATCAGAATGTTTAATCATTTTATCTAATCTGGATGGCTCCCACTGTTTCCTCGAATTCTCCTCCAAACCCAAAAGAAGAATTAGTCGGAATCACCCGAGGAGTAATCCTACTCATCAGTGGGAATCGGGATCCAACTATCATCGCATGAAGACTTGATGGAAGCCACTCAAGTCACCACACTCCAGAAGGTATGCACAATCCTGGCAAGTTTCCTGTATGTTTGAAACTCCCGATGTAATTTTTACCCCTAGGACCCAAGTGACCTTGACGGAGTCAACAAATCAAAGAGGCCTAGTTATGTTCAACCCGTCATTATCTTGATTGCATTAAACCCACCCGCACGAGCCCTTGACGGAGTCAACAAGGCCGCACGACTGTCCTAACCAATCACATATCCATGCTGTACAAGCACCACTCAGCTACCGCACACTACGCCTTGACGGAGTCAACAAACGCAGCACGAATACTAAGTACTACTTGTAGGAAATGACGGAGGGCTACGGCTGGTTTTTAGCGAAAAACCTTTAACGTAATGAACTTGATCTCGTTGAAAGAATCCAAGTGGTTTTATAAATATATAGTGGCGAAAACTTTTGCTAAAGAGGTCACTCCCGGTGAAGGGATCTCGGCTCTTTCCCCATCGAATGGGGTGCAGGATATCCCAAAATGTATACTACGATGCAAAGCAAAAATAATCGACTATAGTAAAGTTATTACGTTGACGTAAACTTTTACCCAAGGGGTCACTCCCGATGAAGGGATCTCGGCCCTTGCCTCGTCGAATGAGGTGCTGGATATTCATAACCGAATACCACTGTGCAAAGAAAAAGAGAACGTCTGTAATGTCAGTTTTTAAAAACTTCGTTCCAACAACATCATATATAGGTTTGTTTTATCCTTGCATTGATAAGAATCTATGCAGTCCCATCAATTAATGACACCAGAAAAGAATGAAAATAAAATGTACGTATATGACATCCGCATTCGCCATTGGGTCCCGTCATCACTCGTTAGGTTACTTAACTAACGACAGAGCGGGGACTGGGCTAGCGCGGGTGCAAAACATATACAACATCAACTAGTATATATATAAATAAATAACGCATTCGTCCCAGGCATGATATAAAGCAATATCACAGAAACATCACAGAATGCTTGATAATCTGGAGTCCCGGGTTTCACTTGAGCCGCAAGTGAGACCCGACGTTCCCTGTCATGTGGATAGCCTGTGCAATGAAACCTAGACCCCTACGAGCGCGGCAAGTTACCCGCAAAAACCAGAAGTGAGGAAGCCCCCTTCAGCAACGTGAATGGACCGCCCAACACTTCACAGAATCCGGTAACTTGAGCACCCCTCCTCGTTCACCTATACCCCCTACGAGTGCGGCGAATAGACCGCCAATTCTAGAGTAAGGTCCCCTCCGTCCCAACGCCATGAGATGCGGACCAGTTTCCCTCTAGAATCCGGCTATTCATGCACCCCACCACGGGGTAATCCTAGTACAGAAAAGAAAATAATATACAAGGGTGACATCGACCACAGCCCGGTCGTGCCCCAAAAGAATAATATACAAACTGGCAGTGCCGGCAGTCCACATATCGGACGCTCGTCCCGCAATATCAAATGTACAAATGAAATTAAACTGTACTAACATTGCACCATTGCTATCCACCACGACGATCCAACCAACATCACAGCACAACACAGAACATCAACATGAATGTCACGTTCGCAAACCCGTCTAAAAGACATATAGCAATTAGACGCGTTTACCGATCAAATAACATTCACGGTCGCAGATAATAATGTATGTACTGTCAAACGCCCACTTAAAATATCGATCGACTAAATTTCCAAATTAGCCCCAATAACAAAACAACACTTTACTGAAACCTGGGCCAAAACAGAATATCACAAAAATCACAATTCCAAGTCTTTGAGCTACAGTGAAAATTTGAAGGCCCGTCGCCAATAAATGGCCGCCGATCCGCCGCCAAAAGAGGGTTAATGCGGCGGATCCGCGGCACTTTAGTGGCATCACGAGCTCAAATTTTTTCTGTAGCCATGTATTTGCCTGCACGGATTTTTAAGCTATTGCAAATAATTTTTTTGACCACTTTTAAAAATCGACAGCAAACTGAAGAATGAAATCGTGATTTCGGTAAAATACGTCGATCGATCTTCTAAGCACATCTAAACAAGCTAGTAAGGGGTTTAAAGGGTGGCTTTGATACCATGAAGGGTCCCGGCAGCGCCCCGGCCATCGAAACGCGGCCAAAATGCGGAACAAAAATTTCAAAACTGGCGATACCGTTACCCGAATCCCGGATCGACCTTAAACCCTAAACTAGCAAACTAACTAACAGTTAGAATCAATATACTGAGTTGATCCGTGTCCTTCGGTCTTCATTCCAAGCACCTAGCGATCCTTTGATGATGTTTGGATGTCGGTCTTCCTCCATCTCCGATGATCCACCCGAGGGAAACGGCCCAAGCTCCAGCCTCGACAAACGAGGCAATCGACGCTCCAAAATCGCTAGCAATGGAGAGTGGGGGTGTATAAATATGTCACTACAATTTTTCTTTCAACCATGAGCTCCATGGAGCAACTCAAGAAGAAGAATGATGGAGGTGAAAGCTTTGGCATGAGCAAGAATAATGCTAAGTGTTTTTGTGTTCTTTTCTTTTGAGTGAATAAGAGAGAGGGAGTATGCAAGTGTAATGAATAATAATCAAATGAGATAAATCCCACTCCAAAATAATGGCCGGCCCCTCCTCTCTTTTCGACCCAAAAAAAATATCATTTCATTTTAATCAAATAAAATATACACTACCATACCATGCACTATGCTTGACTCATGCCCATGCCTTTGCCTTGTCACCCTCCACCTCATCATTAAACAAAATGAATTTTCATAAATGAAAAATCAAATAATGAGGTGGCAAAACTTCTAGAAGCTATTCCGTATAAAATACGGAATACTTCCTGGTACATGTATCGAAATACATATACGCGTATTCGTACAAAGATACAAATAGCCAAGAGAGAAAATGAATAGTGAGCAATAATACTAGAATACATATATACAAATACATATATAAATTATTAAATCAAAACCCGATTTAATAATCCGGCTTAATCCTAAGACGCTAGTATTATCAACCGTCTGATTAAAGTCTGCGCAGCACTTGCACATATTTAATCGGACACCTGTATGTATCAACATACCTCATGTACACCATATCGCCTGAACCGTGAAAACCCTCTGTGTGGGACTCTAAAGACTCGTCAATACGCTAGCAGTGGGTTTAACCACAAGCATGTCAGCGGCACTAGCTGTACGTAACGGCTACCCAGGTATTGAGCGAAAGGGAGGCCGATGAGCAAACTCATCCTGAACCCCTACTGAGCCTGTCAGTGACAATATCCGTACAGTCCGGTCTGTTCGTCTAAGAGTATCGCATATCGAGTCTAAGGGAGTGGATAAAATCAGACCCCTAACAACGCGATATTTAGTGCCTGTATGAAACCCATCACCACCTGAGAAACTATCGATCCTGGATCGATAATCTCGTCCACCGTGGCCACGGATTTATGGTGATAGCCATCCGTACACAACGCGACATCAACCCCCAAAACCAGGAGAGACGAATCCCCGACGATCCGATCACTGCCTCCATGTGACTCGGGACTGTACCCAACTAAAACCTGTTTGCACGACTCCTTTGAGCCGTGGTAGGATAGTAATCAAAGTACAGTGGGAACTCACATGAGCCAAATGATGATCTCAGGTCAACAGACTAACCTGTACACATGTCACCTGGGAACTGCTATCTGACAATAGGTATAATACCAACTAGCAGGTTCCCGGCGAGTCCGTCCAGTGTACTCATAACCCAATGAGCTCCTGTATACTATCTTAGGTGAACAAACTAACACCAATGGCTTGTGAGACCTGGCCACCGCCCCTCATCGGGGTCTCAATCAGTATACACTAGTCTACACTGGAGTATCGATGCCCGGTCTCGATACTCCTACGACTAGGGACATTTAAGGATGTGCTTATAGACCCCAGCTCCCACATATATGATCACCATCATAATGCTGGCAGTCAAGCAAGAATCCTATGGGCTCAATCAATATGTACATGATGATAAAGACAAGCCAGATAGCATACTATCATCTTGAGTAAGACTGTTTTATCGGTATAGGTACTGCCTCAATCATCATAATCATCTGTCCGCGACTATGATAATTGCCTTGAGGGCACTATAGCCAACACATGTTGATCGGGACTGTATCCAACCAAAACCTGTTTGCATGACTCAGTAGAGCCGTGGTAGGGTAGTGATCAAAGTACAGCGGGAAGTCACACGAGACAAATGATGATCTCAGGTCTGAAGACTAACCTGTACTCATGCTACCTGAGAACTGCTATCTGATGATAGGTATAGTACCATATAGAAGTTCTCGGTGAGTCCGTCCAGTATACTCACCCCAAGTGAGCACCTGTATATGATCTTAGGTGCAAAAGACCAATGGCTGCGGGACCAACTATCGCCCCTTGTCGGGGTCTAGAAACGTATACACTAGTCTACTCCTGAATATCGATGCCCAGTCTCGATACTCCCACGAGTAGGGACCTTTTAAGGATGTGCTTATCGACTACCCAACTCCCACAAGTATGATCGCCATCACAACGCTGGTAGTCAAGCAATGATACTACGGTCTTTATCAACATGTATATATAATAAGTAATAACAAGTAAAACATATGCACATGTTAGGATAAAGATAAACCAGATGGCATACTATCATATCGAGCAAGATTGTTCTGTACAAACATATGTCCAAGCATCCACATGCATACATATACAATAATGGCCTCTAGGGTATACATATCCAACAGGCTCAAGAGAAATGATACCGCTTAAACCTATATTAATCTAGAATCCATAAATACTTATTATTGTTGTTTAAATTATATTTATATTGTTTGCATTCCTCGAGGGGTTTTATGAAAAAAACTTTAATATTGTTTAAAAATAAACCTCGAGGTTGATTTATAATATTTAGTGTTTTTATGGACATGTATTTTAATTTGGATGGTGTTTTAGTGATAAAACCTAGTTTTTAAAATTTTATGGTATTTTTAGGAAAACTAGCTCTTTTTGAAACTTAATGTTATTTTTCATTTAACTTTAACCTTTCATTTGAAAATATGATTTTCACAATTTGTTTTACTGAAAATACGGTTTCATAATTATATATAATTTTCCAAAATTTAGTTTTATTTAGAAAAATTCGTATTTCTTATAAACCCTATTTTTATTTCCTTTCGAGGTCGAATTCCCTGTGAGGAGCTCTGCATCTCGCTCTACTATACCAAGGATGTACGATAATCCACACCATCCATTAGCGAGTCTCCTAACGAGAGTTGTAGAGGCGTCATTGCCAAGGATTCAAAAATATCGATTAAAAGAAACCTTTTTGTAAAACTGTGGTATTTTAATGTAAAACCTATTCTTTGAACAAACTATATATTTAGAATATCGTGTTATGAAACAATAGTTTGCGTGTGTGGTAGGTCGTTACCCCATGAAAGTTCTAGAGGTAGGTATACTAGTTATCGAAATAAGGGTTATACTAAAGTTAGTGGTATTTTAAAGAAAAAGTTCATTATATGAGTATTTCATATGGAAATTTTCATTACGCTAAAATGCGAAATGATGTGAATAAGATTAAAAGTGCTTTTATAGTGTTGTTGTGATTTATTTTGCTTATCAAGTGGATGAAAAGGTTTGAAAAGAAGGTAATATTGGATCTAACTCCACTTTATCGATATATTTTAAGAATGCGATTTTAGTTGAAAAGAAGGAGAATGGGAAGTGACTTATAGTTTTATAACGTCGAGAAAAGATTAAAGAAGAGAGAGGGGGCTCCATGGCGTCGTGGTAGCTCCAGAAACGACTCCAATCTTCAACGAAAGAGAACTTGGTTGCTAACTCCACTAGACTCCACTTGCACTTAGAAAATTTTGGGAGAAATTTGATAGAAATTTCTGAATGGGGGAGAGCTAGGGAATGGGGTGGTATTTATAGGGTAAAAAATGATAGAGGGTGTGAAATAAAATGAATTAAAATCGATTTAATTGTTTTAATTAGGGATTTGAATAGTCTCTGTTTGATTGCAGGAAAATCTAACGGTGCAGGAGAGTTGAGGGGAGCTTAAGGGGTGTGTGTGCAAAGCACGGAGGTGATTAGAGCTATATCAACCGTCTAGAAGTTCTCGGCGAGTCCGTCCAGTGTGCTCACCCCTAGTGAGCACCTGTATACAATCTTATGTGCAAAAGACCAATAGCTGCGGGACCAACTATCGCCCCTTGTCAGGGTCTAGATTCGTATACACTAGTCTACTCCGGAATATCGATGCCCTGTCTAAATACTCCTATGATTAGGGACCTTTTAAGGATGTGCTTATCGACTACCCAGCTCCCACAAGTATAATCACCATCACAACGCAAGTAGTCAAGCAATGATCCTATGAGCTTTATCAACATGTATAAATGATATGTAATAACAAGAAAAACATATGCACATGTTAAGATAAAGACAAACCAGATAGCATACTATCATATCGAGCAAGATTTTCTTGTACATACATATCTCCAAGCATCCACATGTATAAATATACAATAATGGCCTCTAGGGTATACATATCCAATAATCTCCCACTTGCACTATAGCGTTATATTGGCGTACCGAGTACCCGACGTCTGCACTAGGGCCTGTTGTTGGCGTATCGCATACCCAACATCTCAAATAGCCTATCGAACTGTGCTTATGAAAAGGCCTTGGTGAATGGATACGCTGTGTTGTCTTTTGTGTCCACTCTCCGCTCCTTGATCTCCCGGCGATCAACGATCTCCCTGATCAGGTGATACCGCCTCAAGATGTGTCTGGATTTCTGATGGGACCATGGTTCCTTTGCTAAAGCTATAGCTCCATTGTTGTCGCAATACAAAGGTATTGGATTAACAATAGATGGAACCACCTGAAGTTCAGTAATGAAGTTCTTAATCCAGATGGCTTCTTTTGCGGCATCGTTGGCAGCAATGTATTCATCCTCAATCATCAAGTCTGCGACAGTGTCCTGTATGGAACTCTTCCAACAGATCGCCCTTCCGTTGAGGGTAAACACTAAACCCGAGACAGACTTGCTATCATCCTTGTCACTCTGGATGCTCTAATAAGTAAAAGACTCCACTTGGAGGTCCCTATTACCGAATACCAGGAATAGTTCTTTAGTCCTTCTCAGGTACTTAAGAATGTTCTTCACTGTTGTCTAGTGGTTCTCATCTGGGTTTGACTAATACCAGCTCACCACGCTAATCACGTAAGCTACATCTGGTCCGGTACATAGCTTACATTATAGATCCTATCGCCGAAGAGTAGGGTATAGTGCTCATGCAAACCCTCTCCTCATCAGTCTTGGGAGACATTTTTTTGGAGAGGGTGATTCCATCAAATGCGGGTATGTTACCGTGCTTGGAATCTTCTATACTAAATCTCTTTAGTATGGTCTCTATGTACCTGGACTGCGAAAGTCCTAATAATCTCCTGGATCTATCTCTGTAGATCTTAATCCCCAGAATGTACGAGGCATCTCCCAGGTCTTTCATGGAGAACCTTTGTGACAAGAACAGCTTGACCGATTGTAGCATAGGAATATCATTTCCTATCAAAAGAATGTCGTCCATGTACAAGACTAGGAATATGACAGTTCGTCTTACAATCTTCTTATATATACAAGGCTCATCCTCGTTCTTGATGAAGTCAAATTCCTTGACGGATTCATCAAAATAGATGTTCCAGCTCCGTGATTCCTGCTTTAATCCATAAATGGATTTAAGCAAATTGCACACCTTACCGCTGCTCTCAATGTCTACAAAACCTTCCGGATGATCCATATAAACGCACTCTTCCAAACTTCCCTTTAGAAAAGCCGTTTTTACGTCCATCTGCCAGATTTCATAGTCATGGAAGGCAGCAATGGCATGTAGGATTCAAATGGATTTGAGCATAGCCACTGGAGAAAAAGTTTCGTCATAGTCAACACCTGGTCTTTGACGAAAACCTTTTGCAACAAGTCTAGCCTTAGAGGTTTCCACCTATCCATCTACACCAAATTTCCTTTTGTAGATCCATTTGCATCCAACGGGTTTTACCACAGGTAGAGCAATATCCAAGGTCCACACTTTATTGGTGTACATGGACTCCATTTCGGATAGCATAGCATCCATCCATTTATCAGAGTCCCTACTGATAATGGCCTGCCTTAAACTAGTAGGATCATCTTCTTCCAAGATGCAATCCTCTCGATCCCCATCTATGAGTGTCACGACCCGAAATATTAGCTCGTGACCGACACTTAAATCACGCCACGTCTAAAGGCGTAACGTATTTTAAGTAAGCCAAAGCCCAGAAATCTAAACCTTTTTAAAGAAAATAAAAGAGGTGAAGTTTTGAAATAAAGGTATGATGAAATCAAATGTTTTCTTAAATGCATAAGTAATGGAACATGAAAAATGCAAGTGGATTTTACCAGTTGAAAAACATGTTTCGTCTTTTAAAAATTTGGGCAGCACCTCCTTTGTATATTTTGATCCAAAACCATATATACATAAAAATAATAAAAGAATCACCAAGCGGGAGCTAGCTCTTCACCAACCGGCGGAATCACAACCACGCAAGTCACAATACATGTATACGACGCCCAACGGCGAAGATCAACACAAAGGATAATGAATAAAGTAAGAAATCAACCCAATAATTGAACATAAACCCTCACTCTAAGTCTCGCAACCACAAGTCTCACTAAGTCTTACTACTTATACAAATACTAGTTCCTAATTGACGGAGTTAACTAGATACAACATGAATAATATACAATAGTGGCACGATCGAATGTGCACCATCTACCAAAGCAAATCACCCGAATGTATGCTGTGTGCCAGCGATGCCGCTACTGATCCATGCGGTCAATCTGCAAGAACTGTGGCACAACGGGGGTGGGTTGCCAACTCGTGAGTAGAAAACATCATCAGATAGAAATCGAATAAAACAACGATTCCTATGTCAACTATATCATAAAGGTAATACTATGATATCTAGGGTGACCGTATCTGCATATGTGGCAACAATATAATCAATGCCTATCAGCATATGGATAACATCAACGTGTCCATCAATGACACAACATCATCATGTATGTAAATATCATGAAAGCATATGAATATAAATATGAGGATATCAATCAACGTGTGTCCATCAATGACACATCAAAACCATGGAACCTGAGTATCCAACATCGACACTCGAAACATCATGAAACCCGTGTCCAGCATCGACACATAAATCCTATTATCTCAGGCGCCGCATCCTCAGATCGGCCCTCAGGCGCCGCATACTCTGGTCGGCCCTCATATCTATCTCATGACTCCAGTTGGCATCCTTCGGATAACCACCAGGTCCAGATACTATCAACGGTAGGTAATGCTCCCCTGCCAGGCTCACCGCCTAACAATACGAGTCTTCTTACCCTGGGGTACCTCACCGGGTCCACCATGTACCCGCAAACGGTGCCTACCACTCCTCGAATCGGGTTTCACATGCCAATCTCACAACCGAGAAAACACATGGTGGACGTCTCGAAATATCATATCAAGAGAAACCAGGTTTTTAAAACAATATATACTTTCCTTTGAAATAACCACGGTTCTCAAATCCAGAAATCTCATGAAAAGAGCATCTCAATGCATATAATCGTAAAGCATGATGTATGCAAACATATAGCCGAAATGTGAGCTTATCCAGTATATCATGCGACAAGATATAGTGATGTGAACATAGCAAGTATATCATGCAACACAGCATAATGATGTGAGCATAGAAAGTATATCATGCAACATAGCATAATGATGTGGCAATTCTACTGTGTAAGTGACATAGAAATTATCGATGATGAAGTGTGTGAGCCGGCCAATCTGTGTAAGTGTAACATACGCATCATCGATAATGGTGTAGGTGTACTAGCACAGGTATATGTAATGCAATGAAAATGACATGAACGTAGCATATGGTACATCGTAAGCGAAATGCTAAAAGGTATACGGATCAACAACATAACCGAGTCGGTGAATCTATCGATCGGCATCCAGCCTCACAACATCACGTACGGTATAGTACATCGTACGGCAGCCTCTAGTCAAGGGTATGGATCAATCATCAAGTAAAGCTCATCGCATACTGTATCCATCGTATGACGACATTAAACCTTTAGGGATCCTATCGACCTATATGACAACGAGGGTACGGACCTAACGTCTCGTACGACATATCACTCATGATTCACAACATTTTATATCTATTTACCTATATCTCAGGTCACATCCGTATCAATCTCATATCATGGGACAGAAAAAGGTATCAACTATCTCGTATAGACTCACATCCATATAACGACATATCATACCAAGTCATCATATCACATCGTATACTCTTTTCATCACATTAATATCTCACATCAAGTCATTTTACGTATATATATATCATATCTTATAAATCTCATGTCATGCTACTCTAAATCTCATACTTATTCTCGTGCACTACCTATCTATATATCGTGATTCACGTTCACTTTTCATATCCTTATATATATATATATATATATATATATATATATATATATATATCAATCCGAGACATCATTTCTTTCATATCATGTCATACTAAACCTTTAATCACATCCATAGGTTCCTAGAATTGGTTTCTCTAACCATATCCTATATATTGGTTTCAAACAAAATTTGCGGGGGTGCTATACGCCATCCACCCGACTTCCCCCGTAGATATAAATCTACTCACCTGCGGAACTCCTTGTTCAGCCGTAGTCGATGTGCTCCGTCGTCTCGGAATCCATGCGCAGGTACCTAGAATAAATAAACAATCGCAATTGCTATTAACATCAAGTCCGGAAAACTAATACGGCACACACATTGCTTATAGGTTAGAACCTATAGCCTACGCAAAGAAAACAACCAAATAACCCTCGTCGTTGACGTACAAACGTCCAACAACCAAATACAATATCGAATACCCAAAACCCAAGTTTAGAAATCGGAAAACCAAATTCAGCAACTAAGGAAAATCACTCCCAGATTTCACTATAGGACAAACTAGGGAATTTTGCATATAGGGTTGCTCTAGATATCACATAAGGGAACTACACACCAAAAATCACCCAAATCTACTATGACCAGGCCACAAATTGCGGCCTGTGGGAATTTATCTGCGACCAGGAAATGGAAATAGGGGCTCGGGTCTCAGGGGTAGATACATGTTTGCCTGCACGTCTCACTGTCAAGGGAAGTTATTTTATAGTGGCCTCGGGTCTTCCCAGATCCCCATATACCATCACAATCTGTCATAAATCCGACGTCGGGAAATTCTATGTTTGTGATTTGGTTTCAAATCCGGGTCTTGGCCAGTAAAGTCGACACTAAGGTCTTGTAACAGCCCCTAAACATCACCACAACACAACTCAAACCCTAAACCTCTCTGGGAATTTCCAAACATCGCATAACCTAACCAAACCAATTCTAAACTAAAATAGAAACTAAAGCAACTAAATTACTAAGATAATGTTGTAGTAAATACCTCTTTTGGTAACTCAAGAATTTTCTTGAGTTGCTTAAACTCTTTAAAATACACTTTTAATGGGTCCAATGTGTTGAAGATGAAGTGGAAATCAACTTTTGTGAAGGGAGTATAGCTTTTTGTTGAGGGAATTGAGATGGGTCATGAGGGTAGAGGAGGTGGTGCTTAAAGATGAAGGAGGTGGTGTTAGTTATATGTATGCCATAGAGGCCATTACTGTACATACGATGTTTATCGTAGTGGATGCTTGGACATATATAGTGAGGACTTTCTTACTCGACATGATAGTATTCTATCTGGTTGCTCTTTATCTTAACATGTACTCTGATTGTCTCTATGTTACATGTTGATAAAGCCTTTAGGATGAGTACTTGACTACCAGGACTATGATGCAGAGCATACTAGTGGGGACAGTGTAGTCGCTCAGTACATCCTTCAAATGTTCCTAGTCGAGGGTGTATCGAGACAGGGCATCGATATACCAGAGTATACTAGCGTATAGCTTCTCGACCTATGTAAATGGGCGATGGATGATCCCATATACATTGGTGTTTGACATCAGAGATAGTATATGGGTGATCCGTAGAGACTGGGTACACTGAACGGACTCGCCGAGAACTCCTAGATGGTATTATACCTATCGTCAGATAGCAGTTCTCTGGTGACACTGGTACAGGTTAGTCTGTAGAACCAAAATCGTCATAAAGTCTTGTGTAATTCCCACTGTGCTTTGATTTCCACCTTACCACGTTCAGGAGAATGTGCAAAACGGTGGCTTTTGGGTACAGTCCCGAATCACAAGGAGGCAATGAGCGAAAGGAGGGGTTTCGTCTTTCCCGGTATTGGGGGTTGATGTTGCGCTGTTCTCGATTGGCTATAACAGGAAGTCCCTGGCCAGGGCTGCTTCAGAGATATACTGGTAAGTTTTATCATTAGTTTCTCGAGCCTCATATCGACAGGACTTATCGAGTTACTGGGGTTTGACGTTTACTATCCCTAAACGAGATATGCGACATATCAGACGAAGAGACCGGACTGTACGGTAGTGTTGCTGATTGGATTCGCAGGAGTGTGAGCAGGCTTGCTTGTCGATCTTCTGATCACTCAATACCCGGGTGGCCGTTATGTTTAGCAGACTGCTTGCGGCTTGTAGGTGTTTGATATTAGCATCACCTACTGCTGGCGTATTGACGAGTCTTTCGAGTCCTACACAGAGGTTTCCTGGTCCATACGAAACGGAGTAAGAGCACATATGTGATATGTGCAGGACCGAGATTAATGTGCGTATGAGATATAACATTCTATTCTCGCGTTGTGTGACATGATTGGTTATATATGATATAGCCGAGTTATCGGATCAAGTGTTGATTCGATAAGATATAACATTAGATATTAGTCGGTTATATGTGATATAGCCAAATTATTAAATCAAGTGTTGATTTAATAATTTAATGTACAATTATATATTTGATATATTACATTACATTAACTAATATTAGTTCACTTAAGAATTATTTTATCACTTGATGATACATTGATATATATGTGATATATGTTAAATGTATTGTTTTCTTTATGCGCACTTATTATATATGTGATATATATTAGTGTGTCATGCTTGGTTACACATGCAACATGGGTGTATGAGACTCATACCATGCTAGGGTTTATGTTAGGTTTTATATTTATTAAGTAATTCAAACATTTGGTTTTTGTCATGGTTGATATTTTGTGCAAACTAGATAACCATTGACCAAGTCCACTTGTTTGTCTAGCATAAGATATTTTACAACCCAACCTTAACTCATAGTTAAGGTTAAGTCTCTACAATGGTTAGTGCATGACATATGCCAACCATGGTTGCATTTCTAGCCTTATCTCTTTGTTCATCACTTCATCTTCTTCCTCCTCATTTTTTTGAGCTCTCTTGATTTTTGATAAGTGATGATACCTTGTGAGAAAAATAAATCTTTGTGAGCCCACTTCCTACTTCATCATCCCCTTCTACTTACCATTTAGTTTAGGGTGTTTGCTTCACTAATCTCACCATTAGTGAAGAGGTAGCATGAGCTAGTTTCCCCTCTACGTAGATCATCTTCGGCCTCGAAGACTTCGAAGAAAGCTTGTTCTTTTCTCCATGGAAACCCTTTCTTGAGTTCGGGAGATCACAACTCGCAGCGAAGGGACTACTGCATGGAGCTTTTGAAGTGAAGGACCGGTCTACAAAGGTTGTATTCCGTATTCACTTTGATGTAAAGAGTTTACATATTGCTTTCCGTCCTATTTCTAGTTAACGATTCATGGTTAGGGTTAGCTAGAATGGCAAAAAATTTGAATTTGGCATGGACGATGCCTCCCAAAACCATGCTGCCGTGCTAGGTAACCCTGCAGTGGTATCAGAGCCATGCTAGAAATTTATACGGATTTTGTTTGGATTACGAAACCGAAATACTCCGAAACTTGAAACGGAAAATTGAAGTTTCTGTCGATTTTAAAAGTTGTTAAAATTTTTTTTAAACAAGTACAGAATGTTCTATGAGATATATCAAAAACACCATAAAAATTTCAAGCCATTCTAAGATTTTTTGGCCGGCCACACCCCCCCATCTCGGCCAAATCCGAGCAGAATCCCGTGAAATTTTTTATGTGTTCCAATGACTTGGTTTTGATGTTTCTGGTGTTGTTTATTTTTGCTAATTTTGCATGTGATGTAATCTTACACTATAAGCAATTCGGAGTGTTTCATATTCGTAGTTTTAACATTGTTTCGGGTTATTCGCATGTTGTCTAGACGAAGTTAGAAAGTTCGATCGAATGTCAAAAACCCATTTTTCCAAGTTTAACGTATTCGGAAAAATATGCGAGTGATTCTGTGGACCCACTAGAAGAATGAAACCCTAACTTGACTTTTTGGATCGCGGAACCGCGGTCAAACCTTATGGTTTGCCATAGTTCCTTGGCGACATGAGTGAGGCTTGGGTCTGCCCTTCTACGGCTGGTGCATAGATACTGTGGCATATTCTTGGTATTATTGAACGGTGCTCAAGTGTTGAGCTGTCGGAAAATTGTGGGACTTTGATGAATCGATCGAAAAGTTTAACGTCGTCTGGGTATCATGTGATGGGATACAATACTTGGAATCAAAAACTAATTTGAATTTTATAATTCTAGCAATTTTGTATCATTTGATCGGTTGCCACGGAATTTTTATGTGATCAAAAGTCTATCGCAATCACGTAGGGTACACGGATACTCGCCGGGTAACCTTATTAGATAGCCACGCCCCATAGCCCCGACCAAGTGACTGTAGGATAACCCCGTCTCCAAAAGCATCCGTTCGGGTGCTCGCGGCAGCGGTGTTCCGCCTTAGTGCAGATCGTCGACGGCATCGGGGGGTGCGGTCGTCTACTAAAGTTTCCGACGAGCATTCGATCAGGATGTCGGGAAACTTGTTGAATTGCCCGACTTGATATTGAAAAGTGTTTTCGAGATCGAGACTAAAATGCGGGGTTTATAATTATTAGGCATGCGATGTTTAAGGAATTCATTTTGTTAGGCATGTGATGTCTAAGGTGGTTGCGGATTCCAACTGTTGTAGTTTTTCACTTTCTTTTCTACGACCGTAAATGTAAAATGTGGTGTATCGCCGGTTTCGTTGCTATATGTCAACGACAATTAGGATACGCATATTTACTTACGTTGATGACATGTGATGTTATATGTTGCTGTGATATGTTATATTGGATCGTCGTGTTTCGAATAGCCGGGGATTTTATGTGAGATGAGAGTTTTTCATTTTCATTCATGTAAAATTCATTGTATGTAATATTCATTTTTTGGGGCACTTCCGGGTTGAGGATGATGTCACCATTGTATATTATTTACTTTTCCACATTAGGATAGACCCAAGGCGGGGAGCACAAGTAACCGGGTTCTAGGGTCCCGTGGGAGACCATCTCGAGGAGTCGAGACCGGGTCTCCTAACTCTACAATTGGTAGGGATGCTTGTCGCTCTCGTAGGGGTCTAAGGATGTTGGATTGGCTATTCACCACGACCGTGGAATTCGTGTTTTATACAGGCTTAATTTAAAACCCAGAAATCCTAGTATATCCAATATTTCATATGTTGATTTCTGCTGCTATATCTGTGAGGTGATCATTTGATATGTTGAGATAGATACTATATATAGTATATGTGATATATTATATAAACGTTGCTTATGTTTTACACCCGTGCTAGCACTGCCCCGCTCTGCCGTTAGTTACCTAACCAAACGGTGCATGAGGGGACATCGAGGCGAATGCGGATGGCATAAGCGTACGTTGTATTTATCTATGATGTTTAGGTAACTTAAAATGATGGGACTTCATTAATGAGATTAAAGAAATAAAAGAAACCTAAAGATGTTGTGGAATCGAATTTTCAAAAACAGGTAGCTCTAGTTGTTGCTTTGCATAGCGGTATTCCTTATAGAATATCCAGCACCTTATTCGAGAAGGAAAGAGCCGAGATCCCTTCACCGGGAGTGACCTCTTTAGCAATAACCGGCAGATGCTACAACCCTCGGTTTTGTCTTTTGATTGCTTTTCTAGTTCTTGCTTTGCATAGTGGTATTGTTAATATCCTGCATCTCATTCGACGAGGAAAGAGCCGAGATCCCTTCACCGGGAGTGACCTCTTTAGCAAAACTAGTAAAAGCCTAAAAAACACTCCATTTCAAAATCACTCGATTCTACGATGATATCAAGTTCATTACGCAAAGGGTTTTCTTAAAAACCTGTCGTAGCCCTCCGTCATTTCAGATAAGTAATATTTAGTATTCGTGCTACGTTTGTAGACCTCTGTCAAGGCGTAGTGTGCAGTTGCTGATTAGTGCTTATCTGCAAAGCATATGATGCGATTGGATTAGCGTAGTCATACGACCTTGTTGACCTCTCTCAAGGGTCGTGCGGGTGGGTTTATTTCAATCAAGAAATGACGGGTTGAACTTGACTAGCAGCCTATAGTTTGTTGACCTCTGTCAAGATCATAGGACGCTTGGGGTAAAATATTATCGGGAATTTCAAGTGTTGAAATTTGCAATGAGATTTCATACCTCTTATGAGATAATTGGATCCTGATACCTACTCCGAGTAAGAGTTACTCCTGGGAAAGTTTTACATATTACAATTAGCCGATCAAGTAGGTGTCTAGAAAGGTGTCAACGGGGTTATGCCCCTGGGAAAACGAGGTTTATTTTAATTAGGTCCGTGCGAAAGTACGGGAAACCTCACTCAAAATACTGGCACTGGCCTGGCTGAAAGATTGGCGAATTTGTAGGGTGTAATTAATCCCGGCTAGTCTTTCCTTTTAGGGTTTGAAGTAAGATTTGACTAAAACAGTGGGAGCCATCCAGATTAGATAAATTAATAACCAATATAATCTTGCAAGAGCATACGCTGAGTGTTTTCTTCTCTCTCTCTCTCCAAGTAGCGACCATGTCACGCCTTAATCAAGATAATAATACGGATGTATTAACCGAACCTGCTTGTTATACTGAGCTAAGGAACGTTGGTCCCCCTCCAACTTATAATTGTAAAAAGACCGAGCAGGAAATAGGCAATTACCAGGATTCCCATGCCGCCTAAACGAAGAAAGTGCATACTGATGCATCATCTTCCGGTGTGTTCATTACAGAGAACTGTTTCTTAGTATCCTTTACGTCCTGGGTATGTGATACCGGATCAAGATCCCGCATATATAATCAGTTACATGGGCTACAGATAGGTAGAGAACTGAGAATGGGTGATAAGTTTTAGCATGTGTTGCAGCCAAATTTGTTGGCAGTTATCACCCTGTATTACGAAATACGTTGATTCGGAACGAATGTTATTAGATACTGAACCTGATATACAACATCATATCATTCTCTTTCTTTAGTAAAGAAGAATATAATTTTGTATTGTTGGATAATGTTTTGAACATTTTCCTATATCAAGAGTTGATCGGTTCAGGCACGTTATCTAAAAGCATATACGTTCTAAATCAAACAATAGTTCTTAACGTACAGAACACATACAAGAGGAAAAGTTCAGAAATGAACAAATCCTTCTTCAGGCATTATAGACAAGGTCATATCAATGCGACACGACTAGCTAAGTTACATTTAGATGCATATTTAAATCTATTTGAATTTACATCTTGTGAAATTTGCCAGTCATGTCACAAAGATAAGATGACCATAGCTCCGTTTATTGGAAACAGAGAAAGAGTTAGTGAACTCTTGGGATTGATACATGATGATGTATGTAGGTCTCCTATCTACACATGCCAGGAACGGTTCTTTATACTTCATTACATTCACTGATAATCTCTCAAGATTCGGACATATGTTCTTGTTGAAACACATGTTTGAACCTTTTGAGAAATTCAAAGAATATAAGTTGGAAGTAGAGAACCAAAACGGGTATAAGTATTATGTCCTTTGATGAGATCAGGGAGGAGAATACTTGAGCACGGAGATCCTGGACTATTGTAAAGGAGAATGAGATTCACTCTCAGCATTACTCCTCCGTATAAACCACAGTATGTCGGTGTATCGGGGTGGAGCAATCGCACCCTATGTGATAAGGTCTGATCTATAATGAGTACTACTGATAAGTCTATTTCCTTTTGGGGGTTATGCACTTGAGATGCTGCATACCTATTGAATAGGGTTCCAACTAAATCAGGTGCCTACCACTCCATATGTGATATGGTATTGGAAGAGCCCATCTCTTAAGGCTGTTAAGATTTGGGGTTGTTCGTCCTATGCCTAAAAGCAAAATCCGGACAAACTCGAGGCAAGGTCAGTTCTGTGGTAGTTTATAGGATATCCCAAGCATTCGCAAGGGAATATCTTCTATCACATTGAGGAGCAAAAGGTGTTTTGTTTCTCAGCATGCCACCTTTGAAAAAGGGAATTTCTTGTGAAGAAATTTGTGGTCATGAGGTAGAACTGGAAGGAGTTCCAGCTATACAAACTACAACTGATGATTTGGTAGAATCAGAGGATTTAATAGCTCCCAACGAACCTCAGCCTCTCCGCCTATCTAGTAGGGTTCCTCACCCACCTGAGAGATACTTCGGTTTTTCTATGACAGTGGGAGCCAGGATTGCATATTAGATGATGACCCAACTAGTTTCGAGCAGGCCAAAAAAAGTGGGGACTCTGTGAGTATGGCTGGATGCTAAGCGATCTGATATGGAATCTGTGTACACCAACAAAGTATGGACTTTGGTTGCTTTATCTGAAGGGTTAAATCTCCATCAGGAGCAAGTATATCATGAGAAGATTAATTGGTGTACATGGAAAAATTGAGACTTTCAAAGCTAAGACTTGTTGCAAAAGGTTCTCGTCATTGACCTTGTGTGGATAATGTTGAAACCTTTTCTAGTCCCTATGCTTAAGACCATCTGGATCCTACTTGCCACTACCGCATACCATGGCTACGATATCTGGCGGTTGGGTGTCATGACTGCTTTTCTAAATAGTGATTTAGAAAAAGCGTCTATAAGTACACAGCCAGTGGGCTTCGTAGACAGTGGGAGCAACGGAAACGTGTGCAAGTTGCTTTATGAGTTAAAGCAGGCATCGCGGAGTTGGAACATCTGTTTTGATGTGGTAGTCAAAGAGTTTGACTTCATCAAAATGGTAGATGAACCTTATATATAAAAAAAGGTTGTAGGGTGCATGGTGGTGATCCTCGTATCGTACGTGGATGACATACTCTTGATAGGGAAGGTGTTTCCTATGCTACACTCGGTCAATCTCCTCTTATCACATTAATTCTCCATATAGGATCAAGGGGATACCTCCTAAATCCTAGGTTTTGGATCTATAAGATAGATCTAAGTGGATGTTAGGATTCTCACTAGGTGTAATGAGATGGTATCAATCGATCCTGGGGAGAATCACTGGATAGCTTCCAGGGTGGTAAGGACGACTGAATGTCAGTCACAGGCACTGTCTTTACCCTCAGTGGAGGGACAGTATGTTGGAAGAGTTCCAAGCTAGATACCGTGGCATAATAGATGATAAAGGCTGGATACATTGCTACCAAAGATGCTACGAAAGAGGTAGTCTGGATGTACACTTGTTCATAAGATGAACTTCGTTCCTACCATTGTGTGACAATAGAGTTATGGCTTTGGCCTAGGAACCCCCGTCCCTTCAGTGATCCAGACATATTCTTAGGCAGTATCACCTGATCATGGAGATGGTTGATCTCCTGGGAGATCAAGATTATGATAGTAGACTATAAAGGACAACACGGTGGATCCACTCACAAAGGCATATTCCCAGGAGAGACTTTTATGGGATGGTTGAGTATGAGATACTTCAACCACTGTTGATTATTAGGTATGAGATACTACAACAGATGGCCCTAGTGCAAGTGGGAGATTGTTAGTTATATGTATGCCCTAGAGGCCATTACTGTACATATGATGTATATTGTAGTGGATGCTTGGATATATATAGTGAGGACTTTCTTGCACGACATGATAGTATGCTATCTGGTTGCTCTTTATCTCAACATGTACTCTGATTGTCTCTATGTTATGTGTTGATAAAGCCCTTAGGATGAGTACTTGACTACCAGGACTATGATGCAGATCATACTAGTGGGGACAGTGTAGTCGCTAAGTACATCCTTCAAATGTTCCTAATCGAGGGTGTATCGAGACAGGGCTTCGATATACCAGAGTAGACTAGCGTATAGCTTCTCGACCTATGTAGATGGGTGATGGATGATCACATATCTATTGGTGTTTGACATCAGAGATAGTATATGGGTGCTCAGTGGAGACTGGGTACACTGAACGGACTCGCCGAGAACTCCTAGATGGTATTATACCTATCGTCAGATAGCAGTTCTATGGTGACACGGGTACATGTTAGTCTGTAGACCCGAGATCGTCATAGAGTCTTGTGTAACTCCCACGGTGCTTTGATTTCCACCTTACCACGTTAAAGAGAACGCGCAAAACGGTGGCTTTTGGGCACAGTCCCGAATCATATGGAGGCAATGAACGATAAGAGGGGTTTCGACTCTCCCGATATTGGGGGTTGATATTGCACTGTGCTCGATTGGCTATAATAGGAAGTCCCTGGCCAGGGCTGCTTCAGAGATATACTGGTAAGTGTTATCAGTAGTTTCTTGACCCGTTATGAGCCTCATATCGACACTACTTATCGAGTTACTGGGGTCTGACGTTTACCACCCCTAGACGAGATATACGACATATCAGACGAAGAGACCGGACTGTACGGTAGTGTTACTGATTTGATTCGCGGGGGTGTGAGCAGGCTTGCTTGTTGATCTTCTGATCGCTCAATACCCGGGTGGCCGTTACGTTTAGAAGACCGCTTGCGGCTTGTGGGTGTTTGATATGATCATCACCTACTGCCGGCGTATTGACGAGTATTTAGAGTCCTACACAGAGGTTTGCTGGTTCATGCGAAACGGAGTAGGAGCACATATGTGATATGTTTTGGATTGAGATTAATGCGCGTATGAGATACCGCATTCTATTCTCATGTTGTGTGACATGATTAGTTATATATGATATTGATAGGTTATCGGATCAAGTGTTGATTCGATAAGATGTTACCTTAGATATTCCTCGGTTATATGTGATATAGCCGGATTATTAAATCAAGTGTTGATTTAATAATTTAATGTATAATTATATATTTGATATATTACATTACATTAACTAATATTAGCTCACTTAAGCATTATTTTCTCACTTGATGATACATTGATATATATGTGATATATGTTTAATGTATTGTTTTCTTTATGCACACTTATTATATATGTGATATATCTTAGTCTGTCATGCTTGGTTACACATGCGATATGGGTGTATGAGACTCATACCATGCTAGGGTTTATGTTAGGTTTTATATTTATTAAGTAATTCAAACATTTGGTTTTTGTCATGGTTGATATTTTGTGCAAACTAGATAACCATTGACCAAGTCCACTTCTTTGTCTAGCTTAAGATATTTTACAACCCAACCTTAACTCATAACAATGGTTAAGTCTATACAATGGTTAGTGCATGACATATGCCAACCATGGTTGCATTTCTAACCTTATCTCTTTGTTCATCACTTCATCTTCTTCCTCCTCATTTTTTTGGGCTCTCTTGATTTGTGATAAGTGATGAAACCTTATGAGATAAATAAATCTAAAGTGAGCCCACTTCCTATTTCATGATCCTCTACTACTTGCCATTTAGTTTAGGGTGTTTGCTTCACTAATCTCACCATTAGTGAAGAGGTAGCATGGGCTAGTGTCTCCTCGACGTAGATCATCTTCGGCCTCGAATACTTCGAAGCAAGCTTGTTCTTTTCTCCATGGCAACCCTTTCTTGAGTTCGGGAGATCACAACTCGCAGCGAAGGGACTACTACATAGAGCATTTGAAGTGAAGGACTGGTCTACAAAGGTTGTATTCCGTATTCACTTATATGTAAAGAGTTTACAAATTGCTTTCCGTCCGATTTCTAGTTAACGATTCATGGTTAGGATTAGCTAGAATGACAAAAATTTTGAATTTGGCATGGGTGATGCCTCCTGAAACCTTGCTGCCATGCTAGGTAACCCAACAGGAGGTGAAGAAAATAATGGGGGAGGAAGAATGATGGCTGCCATCTCTTTCTATCTCTCTTTCTATCTCTCTCACTCTCACTCTCTCTCATGACATGCTCCTATGCCGTGATGTGGTCCCCTCTCTCTCTCCTTAATAATTCATTCTCTTTTCTCACCATAGAACATATAATACCAATAAAACAACACAAATGCAACAACATGCCACAAAATACAACATGTCATGGTGCACTAACAATGGAAAAATGTAGAAACACGGATTTGGGTTAATCACGATTAGTAATGCACTAATCAATTTTTATTTACACTTCATATAATTAATTATAGAAATGCCAAATCTAATTAAAATATTTATAAATGAATAAATCATTTTAATCTCCAATTATTTCACAAATAATGGAATACATTTGTACCATTTTACGAAAACCCCAATTTCGCAAATCGGGTAGTTTTCGCGAAATATATTATTTTAATATTAAATTCCAAAAATAATTTTTATGTTTTATGAAATGTTACAATCTTCCCCACTTAAATAAATTCGTTCCCCGAATTTAAATTTAAACCCTCAAATACTAAAACATTTCAATAATCAGCTGAAATCAACGGGGCTCCGAAATCACGGAGGATATAGAAATACTACAACGCATCGTGTGCGCCTGAAAATGAGTACGAAACTCAAAATCGAACTCCGTCAAGCGTCATGCAAATCATCGGATTTGCACGCATATCATCGGAGTTACAATGGAGATACAGATCTCGAAATCGACTACTGAAATTCAATATGCACTTGTCAAATACTATAATACGTATATAGTACGCATCCTTGAAAAATCTTCTAAATATTGAATAAAACACATGAAAAATCTTTTCTGAATCGACGTGTGATGCGTAACACACGGCACAAGTGATGGACGCTCATTTGTAAAGTAATAAATATACGTTCATATATGTTTTGCTCAAATATACGTTCTGCCCTTTTGAAATATCCCAAAAGGTTTTCTTTTGTAAACGATCATATCGATCACGGACACGTAGGAAATAGCGAGACTATAGCTCCTTTTTGAAAACCTTTTGGTAACTTTTTATGCAAGCAAAGTACTAAAGTACAGTCCTCGGATCAGTCATGTCCGGCTACTACATAATATAGTACCATCATGAAATAAAGTGCTCAAGAGCAAAATCAGCCTCAAAAGGCGTATCCAACAATCATGTGCGTCTGGTGCGTACGGAAATAAAATCCAATACAAGTGCCACAATATGCACGAAAGCAAAACTAAGTGCAACGGGTGTGCACGAAAGCATCTGTCCAGTGCAACGAGTGTGCATGACAACAACATCTAGTATATCTATGGTGCATGAAAATCTCAATCCAGTGCAACTAACATGCACGAATGAACATCCCAATCGAGTGCATCCGGTCTGCACAAAATCAAATCTCATATCATGCGCCAAACATTTGCGAAATCCAAATCAAGTGCATCCGTCATGAACAATGAAATCTAAGTCAAGTGTATCCGATGCCCACAAAATCCAATACAAAGCGCCTTATATGCACAAAAATCCAACCCAAGCACGTCAGGTCCGTATAAAACATCTGGTGCAGTAGCATGCACGAAAACGAACATCAAGTGCAAATGCGCTCAAAACACAAATCTGGTAACACAAATGCTCAAAGACATAAATCGGATGCAACCATGGTACGGAGTATAAGTCTAGTGCAATCAATGCACGAAATGCAAATTTAGTGCAACAATACACAAAATACGGATATGGTGCAACAAATGCACAAAATACAAATTTGGTGCAACAAATGCACAAAATACAAATCGGGTGCATCCAGTGCACGAAATACAAATTTGGTGCATCCATAGCACGGAATACCAATCTGATGCATCCAATGCACGGAATATCAATCTGGTGCATCCAATGCACGAAATATCATCAATAACTCAAATGCATATAAAAGCAACACCGAGTGTACCATGGTGTAAAAAATCCATAAACGTGCTCAACTATGTGCATAAAATCCGTATCAATGCACTGCAAGCACATGTGAGCTATACCGAGTGCAAAAATCAAATCAAGTGCCTACCACATGCACAAATCAAATCAACTATATGAAATCCACGAAATCATAAACACGTGCAGCCAAAGCACAAAACCGATATCAAGTGCAATAGATATGCACAAATCGCAAACCAACACAACGGTATATAAAACATATATCAAGTGCAATAACTATGCACAAAATGTAAATACCCAGTAGGTGCAGCCATGGTGCAAGAAAATAATATCATGAAACTCAATAATCAAAACTCAAATCCAAGCGATATAAGCTTGATACTCGGATCAGAAGCGCAAATCTCAACAAATGATATTAAGGTACACCTCCTACAATGTCGAAAAATGTCGGTGCGCCTGTTCATATCAGATTTTTGCATTTTTATATCGCCCGTTCTTAATCACATTGCATATAAGTAGGTTCTTTTGATCCATGTCTGCCAAATAGTTGCAGGTTACAGGTTCTCAGCTCTTTACAGTGAAATTCATGAAAAGTCGCAACACATGCGGGACTAGGACCAACAACAGATGAATACTGATCTCTGCGAACCATTCGTATGATGCCGCCTACAAGTTCAAGGGACAAATAGAAAATCATTAGGCACTTCAATGCACAAAGCACAAGGGCAGCACAAGATCCAAGACTTCAACGCGGAGCTCAAGGCAAAAGTCCACATCATTCTGCACTGTTGGAAAACTGGAAGGAAATTGAAGAGATTCTGAGAAACCAAGTGAATAAAACAAAAGATATAAGCAACATGGACAAGCCCTGAAAAGATGGCCCCACGATCCCACCAATTGGCCGCGGAACCGCGGCCAATCGGGCACTTCTGCCGAGGAACCGCGGCCGCGTTCTGCGCATGTCGGTGGCAGTGTCGGTGCTTTGACTCGGTTCTCTTGGGGTAGTTTTGTAATTTCGTGTATGGATCAGAATGTAAACCTAGGGTTTTCCTATCTATAAATAGGAGAGCTCAAAGCCACATGAAGTATGCCTCTTTTTATTTTTAGATTTAGAATTTAAAATTCTCTATGAAAAATTGTGGTGAGTTTTTGAGAGGTTATCAATAAAAGTAAGTTCTTTTTATTTTTCTACCATTTTTTTATCGCATTTTTATTATCTTCAATTTTCATTTGTTAAATTAGTCGTAGAATTAAATTAGTGTTTTTCTTTTGTTATCTCCTTTTCTAATTTTTTTTACAACGATGATGCTTGAGTAAGATCCTTGCCTAGGTGAGGTCTCAAATAGCTAGTTGTAATTCCTCTTAACCTAAAATTCATTCTATCTTCCCTTTTGTTTTATTTTTTATCCTTTTAATGGGTGAGTAATTTCTCACTTGTTAGGGCAGGAGAAGGAAGGTTTGAGAGAAGGAAATCTATCACACTGCTTTCCTTGCCCAACACTTTAAATTCGGAATCCCTTTAATTGACCCACAATCCGCTCACTACGGCACCCTATCCTACATGATAGCGGTGATTCCCTAGTTAGACCGGTTGTGGTTGAATTAACCGGTGGTTAGGACTAAGTGCTAAGAACGGACGGACAAGGACCAAAAGAAAGAAACTAAGTATAGAAAGCCTAGCTTATACTTGTAAGTCTCTTCCTAGTCATGCTAATCCCTGTTGTTTCCGATTACCTTAACACCGATATTAATAACTAAGGTATTGAAAGAAGTGAGAAATTCCTAACTCGAACTAACCTAATCCTATCCCTACCAAGTATTTTATCATCCTTTATATCATTCGTAGATCTTAAAATAAAACTCAAAATATTTTGGATGTAACTCGTTAAAACATAAAGAAAAAGATTCCATCTCCCTGTGGATCGAGCCGTACTCAACCGGCTAGCTACCAAGCGACACCGTCTTGATTGCGATAATTTAAAATTAAGAACGCACAGAAAAACGTAACAATAAAATGGAGCCGTTGCCGGGGAGACGGTAGTTTCTTTCTTTATGAAATTTCGGGTTAATTTAAAATATAAAAATTAAAAAAATTTAAAAAAAATCATCTTGTTATTTTTGAAAAATCTTTGTGCAAGTGTGCAGGATTGGAAGAAGGCCTGATTCAGATCTGGAGCAAACTCTGTAAACAAATCCAGAATCAGGGGATCTAAACAGCAAGAGAAGAACCAACTCAGCACAGGGAAAATGTCAGAAGATCCAAACCTACTGTTCAAATCGCGGAACCGTGGCAGAATCAAGGTTTGACCGTGGAACCGCGGTCAACTGGTGACGTCAGCACCCAATTTTCTATGTAAGTATCTCTTTTCTCTTTTCTTCTCCTCTGAACTCTACTGACAAATTTTTCTGCAGCATTCTTTGCGCAAATTCTTTCTCCTTCTCCAATAAACTGATTTTTCTGCAGGATTCTTTGCGCCGCAGCCAAAATAAAATTTTTTGAAAGTGTTTTAGATTATTGGTTGTTCCTGCTTTGCGTAATTAATACGGAATTTAAGGGGCTATAACACCAATTCAGATTGGGTGGGGATTTCATCACCCTTCCTAAAACCCCAAAAATCTCTAAAAGCATATGCATCACCCTTGAGTTTAATTAAAAAATATCTAGACTCAGCCAACTAAGGACTGTCGTGCTCATTAGGACAGAGGAAGGTTGTGGGCATTCAATCGTTTATCTAAACTTGACTTTGTGGTGCCTAGACTAGACAAGTGAGAAAGGTAATTTTAAAAGGCCCATCTCACGGTGATTCGTGAGCGGAACCCTCCTTTCTTCATTTGTGCTTACCTGGCCACAATTGGCAGTGAAGAGACGATTTGAGGGTTATCTCACAACTTGTCACTTTGGAACAGTTAGGAGCAGTCTAGTGGACTTAGAAGACCATAGCTCTAGGTTTGATTGTGCATGTTTTAAACTGTGATTGTTTGAAGTAAGTCCGTACACATTCTTGCAAAACACTTTCTAAATATATATATATATATATAAATAAAAAATAACTTTTATAAAACTTACCCTTTTGTCGCTAGAATCCCATTCCACTCACCTTTCATCCGCATTTTCTTCATTGACGTTTTCTGACCCTCACATTCTACACTTTGACTATACTAAACTCGTTCAGTGTATATCCGGTTGGACTCGGGACAATAGTACTCGCCTAGTCCATGTTTCATTAGTCACTACCGACTACACGATCGACTCCGACGTCGAAACTCCCTCCACACCTATTTCACCTTTACCTTTGCTGGCCAACTCCGACGTTGACCGGAATTCTGCTCATACGTCTTCATTTTCATCACCACCAAATTCTTCTGAGATGTCAGGATTTCCTCCTAACATCCCGTTACCTCCCACGGGGCTGATTCAACCTCATCTAGGTGCGAATAACCCGCAACCACCTCCTGTTGAAGTGCCTCAGCGAATCGCACTCCAGGATCGTTTCTATCCTACCCGCTCCGCACTTCCTACCTGTCATTCACTTCCGCCGGCCAGTGGTGATAATTTCGAAATTAAGCCCCACTTCATCAACATGTTGCCTAAATTTCACGGGCTGGAATCCGAAGATCCCAACATCTTCATTAACAAGTTCCAGAACGTCTGTGCAATGATGAAGACAACCCAACTGTCCGACGATGCTATAAGGCTACGAGTCATTCCTTTCACTTTGTGTGACCTAGCTGAGAAGTGGCTGTATAGTACTGCATCGCATTCTATAAACAATTGGGATGAATTCGTAAAAGCGTTTCTAAAAAAATTCTACCCAAATCACAAAACCGCGAGAATTCGAAATGAAATTAACCAATTTTCCCATCTTCCTGTCGAACCTTTTTGGATGTTCTTTGACCGATACAAAGACCTTCTTATTCAGTGCCCTCACCACGGTATTGAGAGATGACAATTTTTCCAGACCTTATACGAAGGATTGAACCGGGCAACTAAGCAATTGCTGGAAACCATTTGTCAAGGCCTCTTTCTATCGAAATCTGACGAGGAAGCTTGGCAATTTTTTGACGATCTCACGGAGCGAACGCTTCAGTGGGAAAGCACCAGACCGAACACTTCATCTACTACTTTTTCCGGTCCCTCTAGGGCAGGCGTTTATCAACTTGATCTCTCAATTGCAATGAAGGCCGAAATGGCTGCGATCACACGAAAACTAGAAGCAATTGAGAGCAAATTCTCATCGCCTTTTCCTGCCCCTACTATTCCCCCTCGTACCATCTATGCTTGTTGTTCAGACCCATCCCATCTGACCGAAGAGTGTCCTTACAACCCACCTGCTCAAGGACAGGATCAGGTCAATGCTACATTTCAGTAAAGAGAAAGAAATGATCCGTACTCTTCCACTTACAATCCTGATTGGAGGAACCAACCTAATTTTTCCTGGAATCAGAATCAGCAACAATACCAAGGCCACAACAACTTCCAAAGGCCTCCTCCTCCTCAACAACAAGCCCAAAATCAATATCAGCAGCCTTTCCAACCACAACCTTTTCAAAATCCAACGAACAATTTTCCACCCAACAATTCTTTTCCTCAAAACAATTTTGTTCCGTCAAACAACAATAAGGTTTCCTAGCTAGAACGAATTCTGGAGACATTTGTAAAGCAATCGACACAATTAAACGCCAACATCCAGTCTTCAATTCAGTCTTTGGTGCAACACACTACTGTGCAAGGGCAAAGCATCAAAACCATTGAAGCCCAGATTGCATAACTGAATGCAGCTTTAAGCGAGCGAGTGTCACGCCCCGAAAGTACGGAACATGACCGACACTTAAACTACGAAACGTCTCGAGGCGTACGTAATCTAAGTCAACCGAAAACCTAGAAATCCAAACCAAGAAAAGAAGTAGAGTGAAGGAAAACCAATTTAAAACAAGTAGTTTTAATAGCATAAACCGAATTATGCGGTTTTTAATAACATCAAAATTTTTTGAAAATTTCGGCAGAGTCTCCTTTGTAAATACTGGCCCCCAAACGAGATAGAACAAGAATAGTATACAAAATCAATAAAAAGGCATCCCCAAGCGGGAGCTAGCTCTTCGTCAATCGACTGTCACAACCACACAAGCAATATAATATACAAAGCCAACGGCGAGGATCAAAAACTCAAAAGGAAACTCAAAAACCACAAGAAAACCGCAGAAATATAACGCGCGACTCTAAGGTCGAAAGAATAACATCACTGGTCTCTATCTCAAAAATAAATACATGTTTGGTTGATGGAACTTCTAGATACAACAGAATAATGATATACAAGATATATAATGGGGGTACGATACAAGTAAACCCACCTACTAGCAAATCACCCGAAGAAAACTATGCCCGCAAAGCCGTAATGAAACCTGTACGGCAAACCTGCGAGAAACTGGGGCACAACGGGGGTGAGTTGCCAACTCGTGAATAGAAAAAATCAACGAAAAGAAATCGCATAAATAACGCAATCCTAGGTCAAACGATCAATATATATAATCCTCAAATATATGTATAACATGCCGCCTATAACAATGAATAGGGTAAATATCTAACCCGAGTGTAATCTCATGTGCCCGTGTCAGTGCCTCAGGTAGCAATATATCAAATGAATGAGGTATGAATGCATGAAAACAGAATACATGTAAATGAAGAACTGTTTTCATAATTTAGTGAGATTTCCTTTGAATTTTTAAAATGAGGTATCATAATGAAATCAGCATAAAACAGTGCCTAGCATCGGCACAAAATATATTCCCAATATCTCGATATCTCTGTATCACAGTCTCTGTACCTCAATATCTCGAAATCTTAATGTCTCAATCATAATATCTAGGGCGCCGTCAGTCCAGACCGGCCCCTACTATCCATCTCAAGACCACGACGGTATCCTCCGGATATCCGACGCATCGGGTAAAATCACCGGTAGGTAGTGCTCCCCTGCCAGGCTCACATCGTCATCATCACGCGCTTCTTGCCCCGGGTACCTTACCGGGTCCACCATGTACCCGAAACGGTTCATCCATCTCCTTGAATCGGGTCTCAAAATCCATTAGCAAACTCATGGTGGACGACTCATACATCATGGGAAAAACCGCACTTTTTATTTTAAAAGAGAGAAAAGGTTTATTTATGTTTTTGCGGTTTTCCTCCAAATCCAGAAAATCTCATGGAAATCCGAATCCAAAACCTCAATAACACGTAAAATAGTGAATATATGCATGAGAATCCATGAATACGGCATAACAATGAATAACAGTATGCATGAAGTAGCAGGTAATAACTACAATGTCTAAACCAACATATAAGGCAAGTACGCTATGTCAAGCAATAATATTTTCTAAGGTGTACGTGACATGGCAATTACCGATGAAGATGTGTGTGAGCCGGCAAGTAAGTGTACGTGGTACATACGCATCATCGGTAATGGTGCTGGTGTCCTAACAATATGATATCAACAATGGAGTTTGAAACAAAATATAATCAATAAATGTGTGTATACGTATTCGTATACATCACCACGAACTGCGGGGGTGCTATACACCATCCACCCGACTTCTACCCTTAGATATAAATCTACTCACCTGGTCTTCGCTCGCCGGTGCCGACGTCGCCACACGGTTGCTTGTCGTCTCGAAGTCCACATGGGGGTACCTACATATCACCACGTATCGTATCGCAAAAAAACCAATTCGGCACGCGTATCACGCAGAGGTCAAAACCTATCGGCTACGCATGCAAGAATAGCTAAAGCAACCCTCGATGTCGATCTACAAACGTCAAACCATCGAGAAAAACCCAAACACACCCATTTTCACATTCACAAACACTAAACATACATATGAAATAGGGTGAAATCATCAAAATCAATAAATTGATTAAATCGGTTTATTTCCAAAAATTCTAGTAAAGGGGGTCGTTAACCATTTTACTACAAGTCTTGATGTTTTAGCAAACTAGAGTTCACAATACTCACTAATTATCTTAATTAGGCCACATAAGCATTTACTAGATTTTTAATCTTGCCAAATTATATTAAACCAAAAACTAGTTTGCAATTTTTCCAATTTCAACCATTTTAAAGCAACAATACATAATTCAACAAGTAGGCTAGGTTTTGCACAAGCTAAGGTATTAAACTACCCATTATAATTTCAATGATGTGATGAAACCCTTACCATATTTTAATTCTCAATTTTTTTCATAATATTTAAAAAAAACTAGTAAGCATAAAATTCCAAATTCGGTGCAAGCATCTTAGATTTGCGATCTAAAGATCAAAATCACAAGTAAATATCCAAACTAAACAAACTAGATAACAACTACACATAGCTAATCTAGTTGTGATGCTTAAAACCCTAATTCAACACCAAACCCTCTTCTTTAAAAACCTAGAATGAAATTAGCACTAAAATTTAACACTAAAACAATTTAATTAAAGGAATTAACCATAAGTGTTAGTTGGGTAAAGATTATACCTCAATATATAGAGATCTAGCATGAAGATTTGCTTCCAAAAACACCACCTTTCTCCATGTTTTAAACCAATTTGGGTTAGAGAAGAGGTAGAATAGGGTTTTGTGTTGAATTTGTAAAGAAATTTGTGGATTTTTGTAGAATTTTGATGGAATTTAAAGCAAAAGAATTGGGGATAAAATGAGGGGCTGCAGCAGGGAATGATTCGGCCAAGGGAAGATGGGAGAGAGTGTGAGGAAATGGTGTGAAAAAAATCCAAGTCAAAGCCCCCCAAATTACCGTAATACCCCCATCCAAAATAATATAATAAAAACCTATATTTAAATCATTTGAATGAGTCAAAGTGTCACGACCCGAAAGAGCACGTGACTGGCACTTGGACCATATGAAGTCTATAGGACTCCATCCGATCCAAGTAAGCCGAAAGCCCAGAAATCTAAGACCATAATAAGGATAAATAAACCACAAGCAATACACTATACAACGCCGAAAGGCGAGGATCATCAATAAAAGAAACCCAGATAAGCATGAAAACTGCAACACTACTTAAGCGCGACTCTAAGGTCGAATTAATACATCACTTGCGTTCTAGGTATGAAACAATATACAAGTTTTGGTTGATGGAAATTCTAGATACAAAGAATAATACAAGTACAATGGTGGTTCTGATGCAAAGAATCCACCTACCGAGCAAATCACCCGCAAAGGAAACAATGTGCCGGAAATGCCGCTATGGAACCTGTACGGCAACCTGCAAGAACTGTGGCACAACGGGGGTGAGTTGCCAACTCGTGAATAGAAAATATCTACAAGCAGAAACCGAATGCAAGACATAATCCTAAGTCAACGATCAGTAATATAACCATAAGAGTACATCTAAGTGTGATAAGGTAGCAAGGTAACATCTAATCATGTATGTAGTGCCAGGTACTCAGGTATTAACATGCCATCAGTATAAGGTATGTCTGCATGAAGTAAAAATGATGAAATATCAATGATATCAATACACATATATTAGCATCCCATACCACTAATATTGGTGTAAGGGTATATATAACAGCGCCCTCATACCCTGTTATATACACAAATGGAGTATGATCAGTGTAAATCCAGTCTGTATATGATCTATGTCTGTATATATGTGGAACCCGTCCACCCGTCACCCAATGACAATAAGCATCATGTATGCAATGTGAGGATATAAACAAAATCATGGAAAAACATCATGAAACCCGTGCCTAGCATCGACACGTAAATCCTCCTGTATCGGGCATCCGTCATTCCGGGTCAGCCCTCTCTCAAAGTATATATCGGGAATCCGTCAGTCCGGGTCATCCCTCTCTCAATACATCGGGCATCCGTCATTCCGGGTCAGCCCTATATCAATCCATCGGGCATCCGTCATTCCGGGTCAGCCCTCTATCAAAGTATATATCGGGAATCCGTCAGTCCGGGTCATCCCTCTCTCAATACATCGGGCATCCGTCATTCCGGGTCAGCCCTATATCAATCCATCGGCCATCCGTCATTCCGGGTCAGCCCTCTATCAAAGTATATATCGGGAATCCGTCAGTCCGGGTCATCCCTCTCTCAATACATCGGGCATCCGTCATTCCGGGTCAGCCCTCTCTCAGTACATGCCTCTAGCACCGAGAAAACACGGGGCGACGCCCCAAATATCATATCAAGGGAACCGGGTTTTTAAATGATTACTTATTTGAAAAGAGCACGGTTCCCAAATCCAGAAATCACATGAAAATCCAACATCAAGAAGTAAATCCAATGCGATGTGCTATGCAATCAATCCATGATGTATGCGACATGTAAAGAAAAGTAATCATATCGGAAATCATGCAACATGGAATAGTAATGTGCATATGTTGAGAGAAACCGCTCCTTTAGAATGAATCATCTATGTTTGTGTACAGGTATAAGTATACAATATGCCAAGCCAGAATCATATCATGAATGCAACAATACTACGGTGTAGTGGCATGGCAATTATCGATGATGAAGTGTGTGAGCCGGCAAAATAGTGTACGTGAAACATACGCATCATCGATAATGGTGCTGGTGTCCTGTCAGCATGATAATAATATAGCAATGAACATATGCCAGCAATGCGAATAGCATGGAAATGCAGAAATCTAGTAGTCAACACCACAGTGAAATATCTACTATGCAAATTACATCTAAGTATCAGGTCAATCAGGAGGGGTAGGTATGGAAACCACCTAAATCTGAGTCGGTATATATATATATATAGTCGGTGATCCCGCCTCAATGTCATATTGTAAGATATCCTCGAGTTATGAGTGCGGATCTATCATCAATATCGGCTCGTACGGTAAATCATTGTACGGCATCCCCAAGAGCTGGGTACAGGTCAACACCACACTATCTCGTCACATAACAGGTATCACTGTCATCAGAACATATAATCTGGGGGTACTACTCTATGCCTAGTACAAATCGATACCATCAATAAAGTATGCATGCGGGGGTAAACACATATCCCAAGCTCGCAAGAAACACAAGTCATATCCCAAATATGAATTATATCAAATCACCGATCTCGCGGCACAAGGCCCACATCATCGACTCATCTCCAAAGTCATCCCATATCATCAAACACAGTGCAAGTATAAGTAATATGCAAGGGTGGGTGTGTAGGTGTAATTCTAATCTAGGATTCGCGACTATGAACTACATAGTAATCTATCTACGGACTGCGGGGGTGCTATACGCCATCCACCCGACTTCCCCCTGTAGATATAATCTACTCACCTTGCATCATCATTGCGGACGTCGCCATGCATTTGCTTGTCGTTCCGAAGTCCTCATGGGTACCTACACATCAACATATCGTATATGCGCATTAAAACTAAATCCAAGCTAAAACGGCGCATGAAATCCAAAACGATACGATAAGGGGCCTATAGGTGAGAACCTATGGCACGCCTTCAAAACCATCAATAAATCCTCTATATCGTCGTATAAACGACAAATAGTCGAGGTAAAACGAAATACACCAATGCAGAAATGAAAATACGGAATACGGAAACTAAGATCCAAAACAGCAACTCATGAAATATGTCCCAGATTTTTCCAGAGATCAATTAATACAAATCTATATATACCAAGGGCCTAAAGTAAGCATGTAGGAGCTACAGAACCAAAACGACCCAAAATGGTGGGACCCAGGCCGCAATTGGCGGCCAAAAGGGGAAAATTGGCGGCCGGGAAGAAGAAGTGGGAGCTGGGGTCTTGGGGTTAGCTTCATGGGTGCCTGCACATACCACTGTCCAATCAATTTTATTTTGGGGGTCTCGGGGTGTTAGCAGATTCCAATTAACCTTCACAGATTCCATAATTTCCCCGATATCGGTTTCTAAAATCCGTATTCTGGTTTAAGCTTCAGGTTTTGGGTTCCGATTCAAACACTAGGGTGTTGGTAAGATCTCTACTGAGCTCAAATTCATAATACAACACCAATTTCCTCAAACCCTAACTAGGTTATCTTCAAGTCCACAATATCACACAATATCGATTCTACAACAACATTGGGGTAATAAGTAATGCAAGAATTAAGCTAAAGGTCCATAAAATACCTCATTTGGCAACTCAAGAATTTTCTTGAGTTGCCCTTAGTGGCCAAAATCCATGCTTTCTTGGTCCGTCATGTAGGTCTTGAGCTTGTGCATCTTTTTAGTGAAATGGGATTGGGGTTTTAGTGTTGTTTTGGAGATGATGTGAGGCTAGAAGAGGGGAGGGGAAATGGTGCAGGAGCAGCAACAGGAGGAGAGTGAAGAGGGAGGGAAATTGAGGGGAAATGGTTAAGGGTTTGGTCAATGGTTCACCCATACCTCTCTCTCACCAACCCCATTCTTTTCTCTTTTCTTATTCTTTTCTTTTTCCTTTTCTTTTCTTAAACCTTTCTCACTAGAATAGTAAACCCAAATGATAAATCATGGCAAAAAAAATGCACAAGTGTGAGAAAAAGTGATATGTGCAAGTTTTGCACAAAATTGCCAAAAAACCCGATTAGCGATTTTAATCGTAATTAGCACTAAATTAGTGTCAAACTAATCACAAAAACTTAAAAATATCATAATTCACTAATTTAGCCTATTTTAGAATTTTCCATAATTTTTCTCAAATTTTTCCTATTTATTTGCATTTAATTATAGATTTAATATTAAAATAATCAATAAAATAATATTAAATTATAAAAATTCCCAAAATTAATATTTTATCTTTTCGAAATGTTACACAAAGAAGCAAGGAATGGAGGGGGAAGTTGCTGATCTAGCAGTGGTGGGGCCGGCCAAAGTAGTGAGGAATGAGTGAGAGAGATTTTACAAAGAAATTCTATGCAAAAAGACCCCCCACAATGCCATAATTGCAAGTTTAAGCTTAAATTCAATAGATTTCGTTTTCTATAATAAAAATTAGTTAAAACTTAAAATAAAATACTAAAAATTTATGTTACAACTAGATTTTAATTAACATGATTTTGAAGCTTAAATTTAGCCCATTTAAATTTGTATTTATCGCTAATTTAATTTATTTTCTTACCGGCTTAAAATAATATTAAAAATTGAAAAATTAGGGAAAATTTTTAAACGACCAGAATTTTATAAGTAACTCATTAGATACTAAAAACTAGCAATTACCTATCCAAATTAGGTATAATTAGGCCTAAACTGCAAAATAACAAAAAGGATGATTTACGGAAAAATACCAAATTTTCACCGATTTTCGGGAAAACACCAAAACGACTTTTCTAGGCGTTACAATCTTCCCCCCTTAAAAAAAATTCGGTCCCCGAATTTAAATTAAAACTTCCCCCAAACACTAAAACATCCAAGCAAAACCATGAAGTCATCGGGGCTCCGAAATCATAAGTACATAAAACAAATCGTAGCGCAGCGCATGCGCATGAAAAATGAGCATATAACTCAAAATCAAAACTCCATCAAGCATCCTGCAATCATCGGAGTCAAGGTGAAGACACGAATGCCAAATCCAAAGCAAAACCGATATGCTATAATTCGGAACTATACATGTAAATATCTGAAGAAAATGCGTGCAAAACACACTCAGGTATTGTCCTCTGACTAGCCCTTCTTAGTACGAAACAAATCACAAAATCATGAAAATGTACTGCTCCATAAGAATCAATCCCAAAAGTGCATATGAAAACCCTGTGCGTCCGGTGCGCACGGAAATCAAAATCCATGAATGTGCCATACATGTGCACAGAAACAACATCAAGGTGCAACGGGTGTGCACACAGCATCGGTCATAGGCAACGTGTGTGCCTGACAGCAAAATCAGGTGCATCTGACATGCACGAAAAATCTCGATTTAGTGCATCTAGTGTGCACCAAAATCGCATCTCATAAGATGCGCCCGACATGCGCTAAAAATCCAAATCCGGTGCATTCATCATGTACGAAATCATGAAATCCAATATCAAGCGTCGAACACGCGAAAAATCCAATCAGGTGCATCAAATGCACAAAACAAATATCGAGCATCACCCTCGAAATCGAAGTCCAGTGCATCCAAGTGCACAAAATACTAATCACTGCACTGCAGCATACGTGAACTATACCGAGTGCAAAAACCAAATCGTGTGCGTGCATACGCACGGAATCAACTCAACTGTATGAAACCCATAAAATCATAAACATGAGAAACCATGGCACGAAAGCGATATTAAGTGAAACAACTGTGCAAAATCGTAATTACTCAATAGGTGCAACCATGGTCCATGAAAACAAATACCATGAAACTCAATCGTCAAAATCAGTCATGTGAATAGGTCACCCAAAACATCGAAATCAATAATGGCGGCATAGTACCGCTCAAGCGCATCCTCTAAGAATCTCGGGCCAACTGTCGCAGTCACTAATGGGACGTCTCGTCGATGATCATGAACTCTGGCCTGCTGGTGTGCGTAAAAATGACCACTCCTGCGTCAAGGTCTTCACTGGGAATTACCAATCTCTCGGTCCATCAGCTCATCGGCCTTGTCAGGTGTGCTAACGGGGATGATCCCGTTCTGACACGCCTCTTGTCATCTCCCGGTCAATCATCGCGACCACTCGTAAGACAGCATATCAATGGCGTCGGCCTCTGGCTCTCTGAATGTACGTGACACATCTGATCCTGGGTGCAAGTATCATTGCAGCAGTGTCCTGGAAGGAATCCTGCTCACGGTCTCTTCCATGTCTCGTCTCTGCCAACTGTCCGGAAGTCATCGTCCTTTCCTATATCTGCATCTTGCTCCGGAACGGCTGCATACCCATCGCGACTCCTTCTGGAAGGTTTATCCAGTACTCTGCCTCGGCATGCGTATCGCATCTCTGATGTCGGCGGAGTGGAACGTCGTCTTATCCAGATCTTGTACGGACCTCTTTACTCCACTTTCTCTAATGTCGACTGCTTCGGAATCGTCTCATCGTGGCTACATGGACTGAGCTCCAACGGTTATCCTCGTATCGGGAGTCTCCCAAGAAATGCATCTCACCACCTAGCATCCGAATTAAGTCGAGCCATCCGATCGAGTCGTCAAAACCTCATAATCCCCCAAGAGCTCAACCTCTTGGGCACAGTTTAATAGTATCGAGTACATACCACAGCATCGGTGGTCCAGCCGTACAAGGGCAAACCCAAGCCTCACTAATGGCACCGTCGAACTGCCGCAAACACGAAGGTTCAAAGGCTTTCACACGGTCATTAAGTCGAGTTAGGGTTTCATTCTTCTAGAGAGACCATAGAATTGCCTGCATGTCTTTCCGACTAGTTTAAACTTGGAATAATAGGTTTCTGACATTCGATCGTCTCTGTCGTCTCCCAACGTCTCCGCGTGAAGTCGTCTCTAGCTGGAATCAATCTATCTGATCACCTCGCATCGGGGTAGGCGAACGATCCACATGTCCTAGTCATTCATCCTCGATGACTAGCGACCTTCTATCATCTCTTAGTACAACTCGTTTGCACTAATTCCAGCATCTGGGGCAATAGCTCGTCGTTCGCAGCAATAACTGGCTCGCTCGTCTGCACGCTGAACAGTGCCTCGATCATCATGAATAAGCAACACACCAACGGTCATCAAGATCTGGCTGGCCTCTATCATTGGCTCAATCCTCTAGTGTCGATTAGCACATCCGAGTAACCTCATAAAGGCGATCCGCCAAACGCTCGTGGCGCGGAAACACAGTAAAAAGACACATCTCTGCAATCGTGTGTTGCCGAAATTTCGCCCTGGTCAGTCCTCGTTCGTGACGAGCTCATGCTGACCGCAACTCTAGCTGTAGCTCTCCCTACCCGTAATCGTGGCAGCAAAACCATAACTGGTACTGATGAGGCTAGATCGGAATGAATATAATACTGAGAAAAGAAATGTACATCCTAAGGCTTCTTAAGTGGAGTAGCGTATCGTAAATATGCCGCGGAGCATACCTACGGTACGTCACTCTACTTTAGTCACCTATTCCATCAACCAAGGCTCATCCTACGCTCCGAAGGTAAAACCTAACGCTCGGATACCAACTTTGTCACGCCCCGAAAGTACGGAATATGACCGGCACTTAAACTACGAAACGTCTCGAGGCATACGTAATCTAAGTAAACCGAAAACCCAGAAATCCAAACCAAGAAAAGAAGTAGAGTGAAGGAAAACCAATTTAAAACAAGTAGTTTTAATAGCATAAGCCGAATTATGCGGTTTTTAAGAACATCAAAATTTACTGAAAATTTCGGCAGAGTCTCCTTTGTAAATACTGGCCCCCAAACGGGATACAACATGAATAGTATACGAAATCAATAAAAAGGCATCCCCACGCGGGAGCTAGCTCTTCGTCAATCGACGGTCACAACCACACAAGCAATATAATATACAACGCCAACGGCGAGGATCAAAAACTCAAAAGGAAACTCAAAAACCACAAGAAATCCGCAGAAATATAACGCGCGACTCTAAGGTCGAAAGAATAACATCACTTGTCTCTATCTCAAAAATAAATACATGTTTGGTTGATGGAACTTCTAGATACAACAGAATAATGATATACAAGATATATAATGGGGGTACGATATAAGTAAACCCACCTACTAGCAAATCACCCGAAGGAAACTATGCCCGCAAAACCGTAATGAAACCTGTACGGCAAACCTGCGAGAAACTGGGGCACAACGGGGGTGAGTTGCCAACTCGTGAATAGAAAAAATCAACGAAAAGAAATCGCATAAATAACGCAATCCTAGGTCAAACGATCAATATATATAATCCTCAAATATATGTATAACATGCCGCCTATAACAATGACTAGGGTAAATATCTAACCCGAGTGTAATCTCATGTGCCCGGGTCAGTGCCTCTGGTAGCAATATATCATATGAATGAGGTATGAATGCATGAAAACAGAATACATGTAAATGAAGAACTGTTTTCATAATTTAGTGAGATTTCCTTTGAATTTTCAAAATGAGGTATCATAATGAAATCAGCATAAAACAGTGCCTAGCATCGGCACAAAACATAGTCCCAATATCTCGATATCTCTGTATCACAGTCTCTGTACCTCAATATCTCAAAATCTCAATGTCTCAATCACAATATCTAGGGCGCCGTCAGTCCAGACCGGCCCCTACCATCCATCTCAAGACCACGACGGTATCCTCCGGATATCCGGCGCGTCGGGTAAAATCACCGGTAGGTAGTGCACCCCTGCTAGGCTCACATCGTCATCATCACGCGCTTCTTGCCCCGGGGTACCTTACCGGGTCCACCATGTACCCGAAACGGTTCATCCGTCTCCTCGAAGCGGGTCTCGAAATCCATCAGCAAACTCATGGTGGACGACTCATACATCATGGGAAAAACCGCACTTTTTATTTTAAAAGAGAGAAAAGGTTTATTTATGTTTTTGCGGTTTTCCTCCAAATCCAGAAAATCTCATGGAAATCCGAATCCAAAACCTCAATAACACGTAAAATAGTGAAAATATGCATGAGAATCCATGAATGCGGCATAACAATGAATAACAATATGCATGAAGTAGCAGGTAATAACTACAATGTCTAAACTAACATATAAGGCAAGTACGCTATGTCAAGCAATAATATTTTCTAAAGTGTACGTGACATGGCAATTACCGATGAAGATGTGTGTGAGCCGGCAAGTAAGTGTACGTGGTACATACGCATCATCGGTAATGGTGCTGGTGTCCTAACAATATGATATCAACAATGGAGTATGAAACATAATATAAGCATGCGATGCTGTCACGACCCGAAAGTACGGAACGTGACCGGCACTTAGATTACGAAGCGTCTAGAGGCGCCACGTAACCTAAGTAAGCCGAAGCCCAGAAATCTAAACCATGAAAAAGAAGAAGAAGCAGTAAAAGAAAACATGAAGGAATAAGTTTAAAACATCAGCAAATTTTCCCAAAAATTTCGGCAGAGTCTCCTCTATAAAAACTGGCCCCCAAACGGGTACAACAAGTATAATATACATAAACAACAATAAAAAGCATCCCCAACCGGGAGCTAACTCAACGCCAACAGGCGGAAACAACCACAACAAGCACAATAATATACAACGCCAAAGGGCGAGGCTCAAAACTCAAAAGAAAACAAAACCACCAGATCAGAATAATACATGCGCGACTCTAAGGTCGAAATAAAAGACTGGTCCAATAAACTTATCAAGTAATACAAATATGGTTGATGGAGCTTACTAGATACAAATGAATGAATAAAAGTACAATGGTGGTTCGGATACAAGTGATCCAACCTACCGTGCAAATCACCCTGAAGAAAAGATGTGCCAACAAGCTGTCACGGAAACCTGTACATCGAACCTGTAATAAAATTTGGCACAACGGGGGTGAGTTGCCAACTCGTGAGTAGAAGACATCTACGAAAAGAAATCGAATGCACGACGCTATTCTAGGTCATAATAATACACTACTATATCTCAATCATCTAGTAATAGCAGGGTAATACTACATGTAAGTGCAAATACTCCGTGTCGTGTCAGTGCCTCATATAGTACTATGTCATATGAATGGATATGCATGCACCATGAATGTAAAATAAACAAATCCTGAAATCCAGGTATATCTGTATAAGAAATCTTTAGCTGTTATCATAGTAAAACGGGTATAGAAACCGGAAATATCAATAATGAAATCCATGGAAATCCGTGTCAAGCATCGACACAAACATGTAAATCTGAAGTCTCATAGTCTTAATATCTCGGGCTCCGACAATCCGGATCGGCCCATATCATCAAATCTCACGACAATGGTCGGTATCCTCTGGATATCCGCCGCGCCAGACATCACCGGTAGGTAGCCTTCCCCTGCCAGGCTCATCGTCTACAACTCGATCTTCTTGCCCCGGGGTACCATACCGGGCCCACCATGTACTTGAGACGGTTCATCCACTCCTCGAATCGGGTCTCGAAATCCATCAGAAAACATGAAATCTCATGGTGGACGACACATACATCACGAGAAAACCGCATCTTATATTTAAAAAGAGAGGAGGAGAGAGAGAGAAGTTTTTTATATATTCTTGCGGTTTTCTCCAAAAATCCAGAAATCTCATAGAAACCCAAATCTCAAAATCATGAGAAAGTATATGATAAGTGTCGGCATATGCCCATAATACTGCATGATAATATGAAAATATGAATGCATGAATGTCTAAGTAATAAATATCATATCTATACTAACATTAGAGAGTAATCACAATATTATATCGGTCAAGTTGTTAACTGATTCTATCAATAAAGGATAATATAATCTAATGTGCACGTGACATAGCAATTACCGATGATGATGTGTGTGAGCTGGCAAATAAGTGTGCGTGGAATATGCGCATCATCGGTAATGGTGCTGGTGTCCTAACAGATAAGGTTTATACTGATTATAGCAGCATATGTAAGAACATGCATCATTATGATTCCAGTGTGAAAGTAAAGACGGATGTGTGTTATCCACTCATTAGATATACCATTACCACTACCACTATATGACTCGAACCTAACCCAGTGTCCATCTAACCTCCTAAGGAATAAAACCTAAGAAACTAGTCATTAAGAAACAAGAGTCAACCTAGATCTGAATCAATATCTCTAATAGTCGGCGATCCTGCCTCAATAGCGTCACGTACGTAGTACGGCTTCCTCGAATCAAGAGTGCGGATCAATCATCATATTTATGCCTCGTACGGTAAAATCCATCGTACGGCATCCCAATATCGGGGTACGGGTCAAGTATCTCCTAGGTGTCTCATCATTCGTATAATGTCATCACCAACACATCTCATGATCAAGGTGCTAAACTGTAATCGCCTACATCAATCATATATCATTGCCCTTATAATATGCATCATTAGTTTATCCTCAGAAATATCATGTCAAATGTATCATATTGTGATTAAGTCATACTGATATCATATCGTCATCAAGTCACACCTATATGATATCAACATCAGGTCACACCTATATGATATCGACATCAGGTCACACCTATATGATGTCGTGATCAAGTCATACGTATCCCATATCGTGACTAGTCACAAGCTACAGTCCAGGTACTATTTAGAGTCCCATGTATCTCAATATCATCACCACCCATTATAATTTATGTATCCATGTTCGTTATCTCATACTCTAATGATCCGCTAACACTTTAATACGACTGTATAGCCAAGAATCACGGCATCAAGCCCAATTATACAATTTCATCATACCTCAGATATCATATCAAATCAATGAATCCCATATACGTGCTGTATATATATATATATATATATATATATATATCTATACCTAGTCCTATATATATATACACATACACGTATACACCATGTCGAGTTTCAGTGTGTGCAGGTGTGTGTTTCTACCTGGAACCTACGAACCTCTTCTAAGATATTCATCCTCTGATATGGTCTTCCTAAATCAGTCTAATCCAGCCTAGGTCATTACTAGGGTCCTACACATTAAAAATCTAGGGTCACATCTGGTTTCCTAATGACAATACGTACTATCCTTATTCTACGTTGCGGGGGTGCTAAACGCCATCCACCCGACTTCCCCCCGTAGATATGCATCTACTCACCTGGTCCATGTCTGCCGAAGACGGTGTCGCCATCCTCCTCTTCATCGCCCGCAGTCCACGTGAGGGGTACCTAAACGCAAACATATAAATAGCATCGTAAACTGAATCACATACAAAAGTCAAAACAACGCAAGGAACAAGCATAGGTTAAAACCCATGTCCCGTCCACGCAAAAGCACCAAATATTGCTCGATATCGGCGTACAAACTCCGATGGATCGAGATAACATCAGCAAATAACCCATCGTTTTAAAACTCATTACTTATAATATATAACTTGATTAAGTCCATCGAAACCCTAAAATCCATCAAACCGTCCAATTTCGTAAAACCCGAAAATGCCAATTTACCGTTTTTCATCAAAACTTGACATTTAAATGAAACCAATGGTCATAAAATTCATTAAATAGCATAACTAGACTATACGAACCATTACTATATTTTTATTACACAAATTTGTATAAATTTGAAATTTCTAGTTTGCAACCTTTAACAATTTTCAACATTTTTCAAGCAAAATACCACAATTCCACCACAAAACATGATTTTGCATGAAGTAATGTATTAAACCACAATTCATGATGATAATGATTTAATGAAACCATAAATTATATTTTTAATCTCATTTATTTAGGAATTTTCAAAATCTAGTTTACAAAAAAATAACATTTTATTAGTATTTTCAAATTATCAAAAGAAACTAGTGATCAAACTAAGTTTTTCTTTCCATTAACATGCTAATATTCTCACTAAAACTACAATCTAATGATAGCAATCTAAATTAGAATTTTTTATTACCCACATATATATTTTATAAAAACTAGTTAGCTAAATAGCTTAATTTAAACAATTTGAATACACAAATTATTATACAATAACCATGCAAGATTTTTCCACTTCTAAAAATGGTAGATTAGTTATTATAACCCTAATTAATTAATAAAAACCACTACTTGAATTTACAAACCCTAACTTGAATTTTAAAATTTGCAACTAGAATTAATATATTAAATCTAATTATATTTAAAAGAAACAACTAATAACAATAAATAAAAAGGAGAAGATTTATACCTCCAAACTATGAAATCCAAACATGAAAATGAGCCTCCAAAATGCATACTTTCCACCTCCAAAATCCATGTAAAAATGAGCAAAGAATAAAGTGTAGGAAATAAATAGGATTTTGTGGATTTTTAATTGAATTTTTAAAGGATTTTTAATGAATTTTGGAGTAAAATAAAATGAGGAAAATGGGGGCTACCATGGGGGATGAGGCCGGCCATTTTTGGAGGTGAGGGAGAGAAAGAAGAGAGTGAAAAAAGTTGTGTAGAAGTTTCCCCCCAAATATCACCTCAAATTGTCTTTTCATGATTTATTAAATTTTCTTTTATTTCTTTACTATAGCAACTCAAGAAAACTCTAGAAAAATGGGAAAATTTGTAAATAAATTTTTCATGATACACACTAAATTCTAACATGCCATGGTTCATTTTTACAAATTAAAACCATTCAAATTTGTAATTTACACTAATTTAGTGTAAAAATAAAGCTTATGTTAATATTTAAAATAATTAATTTAGGAAAAATATTTAATTAAACAAAAAATTTATAAGTGGCTAAATAAACACCATTTACTAGTAATTACATAATTAAAATAGGTATTTTTGAAATTATAATGAAAAACAATCACGGTTTGGTTTTACGAAAAATACATTTTTCTTTACCGAAAGTCATAAAATTCACTTAAATAATTTTATTCATTTAATTATTTATTTAATTATTTTTAAAATGTTTCAATCTTCCCCCCTTTAAGAAATTCGGTCCCCGAATTTTAATTAAAACTCCCCTTCCAAATACTAAAACACTTAGCAAACACTCAAATCGTCGGGGCTCCGAAATCATCAATACATAACAAAAATCAACTCCATCAAGCATAACGCAATCATCGGAGTTATGGTGAAGATAAAATATCAAAACGCAATATGAAAACCATCATAATATACATCAATCTATAACTTATATATAGTGCGCATCATAGTGAAGCCGTCCAAATATCTGGATAAGGAAATATACAAAAATCCCTTTTGAAAATTGCCGTGTGATGCACGTGTCACGGCATAAGTGGCGGACGTTTATAAAAAAAATAGCTATATATATATATATATTTTATTTAACATACACGTCCTGCCTGGTTACTAAATCAAATAGTAATGATTATGAAAACATACTGCTCAAACTGAAATCAATCCCAATCACATCAATAAAATATCATGTGCGTCCGGTGCGCACTGAAATCGAAACCAAATACAGATACCACGACTACACCCAAAAACAAAATAAGTGCAACAGGTGTGCACCAAAACATCTGTCAAGTGCAACGGGTGTGCACGACTCACTATCAGGTGCATCTAATCTGCACATAACCCCGATTTAGTGTATCTGGTGTGCACAAAATCGCACCAAGTGCGCCAAGTATGCGCAAGAATCCTAATCAGGTGCACATGGTGCACGAAAACATACATCGAAATCACAGCACAAAAATGCATGAAAACTAGGTCGAAATATATGTCAAAATCATGTGGGACCCCTATGCACGAAATCAAATCAAAAATCTCAAAATATATAAAACCAAATCAAGTGTACTGGGTGTGTACTAAACAACATCAATACAACTGATATATAAAGCACAAATAGATTGTAATGAAGGTACACACATGAAATACCAATCGTAGAACAAAGTCCTCAAATACCAAAATCCAATCAACGAAAATATGAAATTCAGATCACCAAATCACAATCGTAAACACTATCGTCAATGTGCGCCTCTTTCCTCTGATGTCGATTGCTTCGAACTCGTCCCTTCGTAGCTGAGCTGGCTGCGCTACTAACGGTAATACTTATATCTAGAGTCTCCCACGTAGTCGATCCCTTCACTTGATATCCGGACTACATTAAACTTTTCGATCGACCCATCAAAATCCCATATTTCCCCGAGAGCTCAACACTCAAGTACAGTTTAAAAATAACCGGTACATACCCCAGCATCGATGATCCAGCTGTAGAAGGGCAAACCCAAGCCTCACTAATGGCACTGCGAAACTGCCGTAAACCCTAAGGTTCAAGGGCGTTCTCGTGGTCATTATGTCGAGTTAGGGTTTCATTCTTCTAGAGGGTCCATCGAAATACCTGCATGTTCTTCCGAATACTTTAAACTTGGGAAAATGGTTTTCTGATAATCGTTCGAACCCTTTAACTTCATCCGGACAGCATGTGAATACCCTTCATCCGCACGCTAAACAATGCTTCAATCCTCAATAATAAGCAATACTCTAATGGTTATCGCATTCGAGCCGCAGCTCCCTCTGCCCGTGGTAACAGAAACTACCATCCGACATCGACGAAGACAGATCAAAGGAACGAATGAAATACGGTGCAAACAATGTACATCCTAAGGCTCCTTAAGCAGAGTAGCGTATCGTAAGTATGCCGCGGACCATACCCACGGTACGTTACTCTACCTAAATCGCCTACTCCATCAACCAAGGGTCACCTAGACTTATACAAGGTTAAACCTAGCGCTCTGATACCAACTTTGTCACGACCCGAAAGTACGGAACGTGACCGGCACTTAGATTACGAAGCGTCTAGAGGCGCCACGTAACCTAAGTAAGCCGAAGCCCAGAAATCTAAACCATGAAAAAGAAGAAGAAGCAGTAAAAGAAAACATGAAGGAATAAGTTTAAAACATCAGCAAATTTTCCCAAAAATTTCGGCAGTGTCTCCTCTATAAAAACTGGCCCCCAAACGGGTACAACAAGTATAATATACATAAACAACAATAAAAAGCATCCCCAACCGGGAGCTAACTCAACGCAAACAGGCGAAAACAACCACAACAAGCACAATAATATACAACGCCAAAGGGCGAGGCTCAAAACTCAAAAGAAAACAAAACCACCAGATCAGAATAATACATGCGCGACTCTAAGGTCGAAATAAAAGACTGGTCCAATAAACTTATCAAGTAATACAAATATGGTTGATGGAGCTTACTAGATACAAATGAATGAATAAAAGTACAATGGTGGTTCGGATACAAGTGAACCAACCTACCGTGCAAATCACCCTGAAGAAAAGATGTGCCAACAAGCTGTCACGGAAACCTGTACATCGAACCTGTAATAAAATTTGGCACAACGGGGGTGAGTTGCCAACTCGTGAGTAGAAGACATCTACGAAAAGAAATCGAATGCACGACGCTATCCTAGGTCATAATAATACACTACTATATCTCAATCATCTAGTAATAGCAGGGTAATACTACGTGTAAGTGCAAATACTCCATGTCGTGTCAGTGCCTCATATAGTACTATGTCATATTAATGGATATGCATGCACCATGAATGTAAAATAAACAAATCCTGAAATCCAGGTATATCTGTATAAGAAATCTTTAGCTGTTATTATAGTAAAACGGGTATAGAAACCGGAAATATCAACAATAAAATCCATGGAAATCCGTGTCAAGCATCGACACAAACATGTAAATCTGAAGTCTCATAGTCTCAATATCTCGGGCTCCGTCAGTCCGGATCGGCCCATATCATCAAATCTCACGATAACGGTCGGTATCCTCCGGATATCCGCCGCGCCAGACATCACCGGTAGGTAGCCTTCCCCTGCCAGGCTCATCGTCTACAACTCGATCTTCTTGCCCCGGGGTACCATACCGGGCCCACCATGTACTTGAGACGGTTCATCCACTCCTCGAATCGGGTCTCGAAATCCATCAGAAAACATGAAATCTCATGGTGGACGACACATACATCACGAGAAAACCGCATCTTATATTTTAAAAAGAGAGGAGGAGAGAGAAAGAAGTTTTTTATATATTCTTGCGGTTTTCTCCAAAAATCCAGAAATCTCATAGAAACCCAAATCTCAAAATCATGAGAAAGTATATGATAAGTGTCGGCATATGCCCATAATACTGCGTGATAATATGAAAATATGAATGCATGAATGTCTAAGTAATAAATATCATGTCTATACTAACATTAGAGAGTAATCACAATATTATATCGGTCAAGTTGTTAACTGATTCTATCAATAAAGGATAATATAATCTAATGTGCACGTGACATAGCAATTACCGATGATGATGTGTGTGAGCCGGCAAATAAGTGTGCGTGGAATATGCGCATCATCGGTAATGGTGCTGGTGTCCTAACAGATAAGGTTTACACTGATTATAGTAGCATATGTAAGAACATCATCATTATGATTCCAGTGTGAAAGTAAAGACGGATGTGTGTTATCCACTCAGTTGATATACCATTACCACTACCACTATATGACTCGAACCTAACCCAGTGTCCATCTAACCTCCTAAGGAACAAAACCTAAGAAACTAGTCATTAAGAAACAAGAGTCAACCTAGATCTGAATCAATATCTCTAATAGTCGGCGATCCTGCCTCAATAGCGTCACGTACGTAGTACGGCTTCATCGAATCAAGAGTGCGGATCAATCATCATATTTATGCCTCGTACGGTAAAATCCATCGTACGGCATCCCAATATCGGGGTACGGGTCAAGTATCTCCTAGGTGTCTCATCATTCGTATAATGTCATCACCAACACATCTCATGATCAAGGTGCTAAACTGTAATCGCCTACATCCATCATATATCATTGCCCTTATAATATGCATCATTAGTTTATCCTCAGAAATATCATGTCAAATGTATCATATTGTGATTAAGTCATACTGATATCATATCGTCATCAAGTCACACCTATATGATATCAACATCAGGTCACACCTATATGATATCGACATCAGGTCACACCTATATGATGTCGTGATCAAGTCATACGTATCCCATATCGTGATCAGTCACAAGCTACAGTCCAGGTACTATTTAGAGTCCCATGTATCTCAATATCATCACCACCCATTATAATTTATGTATCCATGTTCGTTATCTCATTCTCTAATGATCCGCTAACACTTTAATACGACTGTATTGCCAAGAATCACGGCATCAAGCCCAGTTATACTATTTCATCATACCTCAGATATCATATCAAATCAATGAATCCCATATACGTGCTGTATATATATATATATATATCTATACCTAGTCCTATATATATATACACATACACCTATACACCATGTCGAGTTTCAGTGTGTGCAGGTGTGTGTTTCTACCTGGAACCTACGAACCTCTTCCAAGATATTCATCCTCTGATATGGTCTTCCTAAATCAGTCTAATCCAGCCTAGGTCATTACTAGGGTCCTACACATTAAGAATCTAGGGTCACATCTGGTTTCCTAATGACAATACGTACTATCCCTATTCTACGTTGCGGGGGTGCTAAACGCCATCCACCCGACTTCCCCCGTAGATATGCATCTACTCACCTGGTCTATGTCTGCCGAAGACGGTGTCGCCATCCTCCTCTTCATCGCCCGCAGTCCACGTGAGGGGTACCTAAACGCAAACATATAAATATCATCGTAAACTGAATCACATACAAAAGTCAAAACAGCGCAAGGAACAAGCATAGGTTAAAACCCATGTCCCGTCCACGCAAAAGCACCAAATATTGCTCGATATCGGCGTACAAACTCCGATGGATCGAGATAACATCAGCAAATAACTCATCGTTTTAAAACTCATTACTTATAATATATAACATGATTAAGTCCATCGAAACCCTAAAATCCATCAAACCGTCCAATTTCGTAAAACCCGAAAATGCCAATTTACCGTTTTTCATCAAAACTTGACATTTAAATAAAACCAATGGTCATAAAACTCATTAAATAGCATAGCTAGACTATACGAACCATTACTATATTTTTATTACACAAATTTGTATAAATTTGAAATTTCTAGTTTGCAACCTTTAACAATTTTCAACATTTTTCAAGCAAAATACCACAATTCCACCACAAAACATGATTTTGCATGAATTAATGTATTAAACCACAATTCATGATGATAATGATTTAATGAAACCATAAATTATATTTTTAATCTCATTTATTTAGGAATTTTCAAAATCTAGTTTACAAAAAAATAACATTTTATTAGTATTTTCAAATTATCAAAAGAAACTAGTGATCAAACTAAGTTTTTCTTTCCATTAACATGCTAATATTCTCACTATAACTACAATCTAATGATAGCAATCTAAATTAGAATTTTTTATTACCCACATATATATTTTATAAAAACTAGTTAGCTAAATAGCTTAATTTAAACAATTTGAATACACAAATTATTATACAATAACCATGCAAGATTTTTCCACTTCTAAAAATGGTAGATTAGTTATTATAACCCTAATTAATTAATAAAAACCACCACTTGAATTTACAAACCCTAACTTGAATTTTAAAATTTGCAACTAGAATTAATATATTAAATCTAATTATATTTAAAAGAAACAACTAATAACAATAAATAAAAAGGAGAAGATTTATACCTCCAAACTATGAAATCCAAACATGAAAATGAGCCTCCAAAATGCATACTTTCCACCTCCAAAATCCATGTAAAAATGAGTAAAGAATAAAGGGTAGGAAATAAATAGGATTTTGTGGATTTTTAATTGAATTTTTAAAGGATTTTTAATGAATTTTGGAGTAAAATAAAATGAGGAAAATGGGGGCTACCATGGGGGATGAGGCCGGCCATTTTTGGAGGTGAGGGAGAGAAATAAGAGAGTGAAAAAAGTTGTGTAGAAGTTTCCCCCCAAATATCACCTCAAATTGTCTTTTCATGATTTATTAAATTTTCTTTTATTTCTTTACTATAGCAACTCAAGAAAACTCTAGAAAAAAGGGAAAATTTGTAAATAAATTTTGCATGATACACACTAAATTCTAACATTCCATGGTTCATTTTTACAAATTAAAATTATTCAAATTTGTAATTTACACTAATTTAGTGTAAAAATAAAGCTTATGTTAATATTTAAAATAATTAATTTAGGAAAAATATTTAATTAAACTAAAAATTTATAAGTAGCTAAATAAACACCATTTACTAGTAATTACATAATCAAAATAGGTATTTTTGAAATTATAATGAAAAACAATCACGGTTTGGTTTTACGAAAAATACATTTTTCTTTACCGAAAGTCATAAAATTCACTTAAACAATTTTATTCATTTAATTATTTATTTAATTATTTTTAAAATGTTACAGATGCGAAGCGAACCACAAAAATGAGCCGGAGCTGAATACTAGACGCAACTATAACTAATCTGCATTAATCTAATATAAGTCCTACAAATGGTGCATTTTGAAATAACACGAATCATGGGGTTTTGGAAATAGGGGCTACGGTGTTTTTATGAAAAGATACGTCTTTTGAAATATCCGTAAGATCCCTTGTGCTGTCTTTTAAAATACCCATGATTCGTTAGTTTTTGAAATAGGTAAGAATCGAATCTAATCTAACAACTAAACTAAACTAAAGGGCTAAGCTAACAAGCTGGACTACAGGTAAGGAAACCGCCTAACATCCAAGTCGATACATATACATATCTGTATATATATTAGTCGGTGATCCCGCCTCAATAATATCATATCCGATACCATATCTATAATCAGACATCCCAAGTCAAGAGTGCGGATCAATCATCAAAATATGGCTCGTACGTAAATCCGTCGTACGGCATCCCCAAATCTGGGTACGGGTCAATATCACATTCATCATACTATTCACCTGGTATCCTCTTTATCAAATATCATGATCGGGGTACTGATCTACGTCTAGTACAATACTGATACCGCCTATGTATGCATGCACGTGTATGAAACACTACGTCAAGGACCCGCTACAACGTCATGTCGTATCTCAAATACGAACCCTGCTATATCACCGATCTCACGGCCTCAAATCAAATCTCATCGACTCATCATAAATCCCAAGTACTATCCTCACTATCCATGCATGCGTATATGAATGTACATATGCATAGTCCCATACCCACGCATATATACATATATACACATCCCAATCTACGCACAAGAAAGTAAAGTATGCAAGTATGGGTGGTTGTGTGCATGTGTGGTGTGACCACTACTCTAGGGTTTCGCGATACTAAACCATCCATATTTATCATCAATAAACTCAAAACAAAATATAATCAATAAATGTGTGTATACGTATTCGTATACATCACCACGAACTGCGGGGGTGCTATACGCCATCCACCCGACTTCTCCCCGTAGATATAAATCTACTCACCTGGTCCTCGCTCGCCGGTGCCGACGTCGCCACGCGGTTGCTTGTCGTCTCGAAGTCCACATGGGGGTACCTACATATCACCACGTATCGTATCGCATAAAAACCAAATCCGAAATCGATACGGTATATGAAAACCAATTCGGCACGCGTATCACGCAGAGGTCAAAACCTATCGGCTACGCATGCAAAAATAGATAAAGCAACCTTCGATGTCGATCTACAAACGTCAAACCATCGAGAAAAACCCAAACACACCCATTTTCACATTCACAAACACTAAACATACATATGAAATAGGGTGAAATCATCAAAATCAATAAATTGATTAAATCGGTTTATTTCCAAAAATTCTAGTAAACGGGGTCGTTAACCGTTTTACTACAAGTCTTGATGTTTTAGCAAACTAGAGTTCACAATACTCACTAATTATCTTAATTAGGCCACATAAGCATTTACTAGATTTTTAATCTTGCCAAATTATATTAAACCAAAAACTAGTTTGCAATTTTTCCAATTTCAACCATTTTAAAGCAACAATACATAATTCAACAAGTAGGCTAGGTTTTGCACAAGCTAAGGTATTAAACTACCCATTATAATTTCAATGATGTGATGAAACCCTTACCATATTTTAATTCTCAATTTTTTTCATAATATTTAAAAAAAACTAGTAAGCATAAAATTCCAAATTCGGTGCAAGCATCTTAGATTTGCGATCTAAAGATCAAAATCACAAGTAAATATCCAAACTAAACAAACTAGATAACAACTACACATAGCTAATCTAGTTGTGATGCTTAAAACCCTAATTCAAAACCAAACCCTCTTCTTTAAAAACCTAGAATGAAATTAGCACTAAAATTTAACACTAAAACAATTTAATTAAAGGAATTAACCATAAGTGTTAGTTGGGTAAAGATTATACCTCAATATATAGAGATCTAGCATGAAGATTTGCTTCCAAAAACACCTCCTTTCTCCATGTTTTAAACCAATTTGGGTTAGAGAAGAGGTAGAATAGGGTTTTGTGTTGAATTTGTAAAGAAATTTGTGGATTTTTGTAGAATTTTGATGGAATTTAAAGCAAAAGAATTGGGGATAAAATGAGGAGCTGCAGCAGGGAATGATTCGGCTAAGGGAAGATGGGAGAGAGTATGAGGAAATGGTGTGAAAAAAATCCAAGTCAAAGCCCTCCCCAAATTACCATAATACCCCCATCCAAAATAATATAATAAAAACCTATATTTAAATCATTTGAATGAGTCAAAGAAGCAAGGAATGGAGGGGGAAGTTGCTGATCCAGCAGTGGTAGGGCCGGCCAAAGTAGTGAGGAATGAGTGAGAGAGATTTTACAAAGAAATTCTATGCAAAAAGACCCCCCACAATGCCATAATTGCAAGTTTAAGCTTAAATTCAATAGATTTCGTTTTCTATACTAAAAATTAGTTAAAACTTAAAATAAAATACTAAAAATTTATGTTACAACTAGATTTTAATTAACATGATTTTAAAGCTTAAATTTAGCCCATTTAAATTTGTATTTATCGCTAATTTAATGTATTTTCTTACCGGCTTAAAATAATATTAAAAATTGAAAAATTAGGGAAAATTTTTAAACGACCAGAATTTTATAAGTAACTCATTAGATACTAAAAACTAGCAATTACCTATCCAAATTAGGTATAATTAGGCCTAAACTGCAAAATAACAAAAAGGACGATTTACGGGAAAATACCAAATTTTCACCGATTTTCGGGAAAACACCAAAACGACTTTTCTAGGCGTTACAGCGAGAGAAGGGGAAGCTTCCATCTCAACCACTCCCAAATCCTGGTCACCCACATAATGCACATGTTTCTCTTGAACAACAAAACCATAATGTGAGTGCCGTGACTACGTTGAGATCTGGAAGGATGCTGCACAACAACGTTGGCACAGATGATGGAACCCCGACCGCTTCTTCTTCTTCTTCTTCTTCTTCTTCTTCATCTTCTGAGCTTGTTCTCCATTCTTCAAAAGGCTCTTCTTCTTCTGCTGCTCCGAACGGACCCACATCTCAGCCCACGAAAACACCAGCACTGGGATCCGTTCTAAGTCCACAATCTCCTCCAAAAGCATTGGACTCAACCAATTTCCAAAACATTCCATTTCCAAATCGGTTGAGATCTAATAAACAAAACCCACAAATGGAAAAGATTGTGGAGTTGTTTAAATAGATTAACATTAACATTCCACTCTTGGATGCAATCCAACAAGTCCCTTCCTACGCAAAAATCTTGAAGGACTTTTGCACTGAGAAGAGGAAATCTCAGGTACCCAAGAAAGTTTTCTTAGCTAGTGCTGTGAGTGATGCTCTTACCCAAACTTTATCTCAAAAATGAAAGGACCCTGGCTGTCCTACGATCTCAATAACTATTGTGGATAAGAACATCAACCGCGCACTTTTGGATCTTGGTGCCAGCGTTAACCTGCTTCCATATTCGGTATATGAACAACTAGGTATAGGAGAGCTAAAACCCATACACTGTACTCTCCAAATGGCCGACCGATCTATCACCCATCCTAGGGGTGAGCTAAAGGATGTTTTGATAAAGGTAGGCGACTTCATATTCCCCGTTGATTTCATTGTCTTAGACACACAACCTGTAGCTAACCCCCGGAATCAAATTCCGGTGATACTCGGTCGTCCATTCCTTGCGACCTCAAATGCTGTGATCAATTGTCGAAATGGTTTGATGAACCTATCTTTTAGAAACATGACAATTGAACTCAACATTTTTAAGTTGGGGAATCAGCCCTCCGAACCTAATGCTCATATACTAGACGTTTGTTCAATCCAGGAGATCATCCCTGAGGACTGTGAGTTAAAAAAAATTTGTTCGATCACAGCAATCTTGATGCCACTAGTGCGTTCCTATTTGAATCCGATACTGCTCCTGATAGTGATTATGAGTGTTTCACTTTCTTGAACGATCTTGACTTGTCGCCACCCGAGCTTGAATCCTTTGAATTTTCGGATGAGTTAGCTGAACCATCCGACTCGGTCGCGTACACTCGTTTTGAACCTTTGTTAGAATCGTTCGAGTTCGAGACATTTTCGCCGATTTTCCCTTCAATCGTTTCTCCTCCAATGCTTGAACTCAAGCCGTTGCCGTCTCACCTCAAGTATGCTTACTTAGGTAAGAAAGAGACCCTACCTATCATCATCTCGGCTTCTCTAGATTCAGAGAAAAAGAAAGTCCTTCTGACGGTCTTGCAGAGCAATCGACAAGATTTTGGGTGGACTATGGAGGACATCAAGGGGGTTAGTCCCTTGATTGTTGAACATCATATTCATATGATGGATGATGCCAAGCCAGCTAGGGATCCACAAAGACGACTCAATCCAGTAATAAAGGAGGCTGTGAAAAAAGAGATCGTAAAATGTCTTGATAGTGGTATCATTTACCCTATCTCGATAGCCAGTGGGTCAACCCGATACATGTTGTCCCCAAAATGTCGGGCATAACGGTCATCACCAATCAGGCGAACGAGTTAATACTTACTCGCACCCAAACTGGGTGGCGAGTGTGCATAGATTACAGAAAACTCAACGCCGCAACACGGAAAGACCACTTTCCGCTACCTTTTATTGACCAGATGCTTGAACGATTGGCTGGACACGAGTACTACTGCTTTCTGGATGGCTACTGCGGCTATAACAAGATTCCCATCGCCGAAAAGGACCAAGACAAAACAACGTTTACCTGTCCTTTCGGTACATTTGCATATCGCTGCATGCCCTTTGGGTTATGCAATGCACCCGCTACCTTCCAGCGGTGTATGATAGGAATTTTCTCAGACATTGTGGAAAAATTCTTGGAGATATTCATCGATGATTTCTCCAATTTCGGCGATTCCTTTGACGAGTATTTACAGCATCTCGACGCTGTCCTTACTGTTAGTGTATATGCCCTAGGGGCCATTATTGTATCATACTAGTTTGTATATTACTTAATGGAAGCTTGGGATATTCATATGTATATAACAGTCTTGCTAAACATGGTAGTATGCTACTTGGTTTTTCTATCTTAATATATGAGTATACGTATTGATAGAGCTCTTAGGATCTTGCTTGACTACCAGCGTTGTGATGGCAGTCACACTAGTGGGCGCTGGGTAGTCTACAAACACATCCTTATTCAGGTCCCTCGTCGTAGGATTATCGAGACAGGGCATCGATACTCCAGAGTAGACTAGTGTGTACGCTTCTCATCCCAGTCGGGGAGATGGTCTGTCCTACAGCCGTCAGTACGTCGTACTGGAGATAGTATACAGGTGTTCGTTGGGTTATGGGTACACCGAACAGGACTCGCAGGGAACTGTAGGTTGGTTTTATACCAGTCATCAGTTAACAGTTCCCAGGTGACATGAGTACAGCATAGTCCGCAGACATGACACTGCTACTTCGCCTCGAGTGTGTCCCACTGTTCTTAGATTGCTACCCTACCACGGCTCAAAGGAGTCGTGCAAACAGGTAGCAGTTGGGTGCAGTCCGGAGCACTTGGAGGCAGTGGCGGTTAGACAGGATTTGTCTCTCCCGGTTTTGGGAGTTGATATCGCGCTGTGTCAGAAAGCCATTACGCAAAGTCCCTGGCCAGGGCAAGCGAGATATGCTAGTAGGTTCCAGTAGTTTCTCAGGGTGTAATGGGCTTCACTCTGACACGACTTATACCGCTATTAGGGGACTGACGCTTGCCGCCCCCTTAGGCCTGATATGCGATAGTCTTAGATGAACAGACCAGACTGTACGGAGATTGTCACATCAGGCTCAGTTGGAGTTCGGATGGGTTTCCTCATCGGCCTTCTTATCGACATCTACCTGGGGACCGTTACGTACAGCTAGTGCCGCTTGCGGTCTGTGGTTAAACCCACTGCCAGCGTAGTAGTCGAGTCATTAGAGTCCTACACAGAGAGTTTCCCTGCTCCAGGCGAAACGATATAGAGGTCGTATGGTTTTACGACAAGGGTTCGGACGCATACGTGTGTTTACGCACGTACGACTTTCGGGCAGTTTTTACCAGCCGGCTTTGGTTTAAACCAGATTTTAGTATCGGGATATTGGATTTATACAGTCTAAAGTTTTTCCGTGTTTTCACGGATAGGAGGGGCGTTCTCGTAATTTCGCGAGAAGCTTCTAGAAGGATGGTGACTTGGGGGTTTAGGTGGCATATGCATTAAATGAGATTAGTGACTCATTTGCGTGATTCATCCTTGTCATTAATGCATCATAAATGATTAATGACTCATGTAGATGAATCACTCATTTGTATTTATGAAGCATGGTTGTTAAATCCTTTATTTTATTTATTTGATAAATATAATGCTTCATATATATCATGAGATATCATTATCTCATTCTCATTCTCATGCTCACCTTCTCTCTCCTCAAGCTCTCTCTCTTCAAACCCTAATCCTCCCCTCTCATTTGTTGAGATCAAGGATTTGAATAGACTAATCAATCCATAATCCAACTCTATATCACCTAGGTTATTTAGATTAGCACTTTAAGAAACCTAGTTACCTCAAGTTAGAGGTGAAGCTTGAAGTATAACTCTCGGGTGGATCATCTACTACATAGAGAAGGCCGGAGAAGAGGTGGAGAACGAAAAGACGAAGGACACGGTTCATTAGGTATAATCACTTCACATAGTAGTTTAGAACTCCTATGCTTATGTTAGTTATCGTTTAGCAACGATTCTTGCGGTTAGTCGATGTTATTGCAAAGAACAAGATCGTTTTTCATATTTCCGCTTCCCCGCAAGTCCTGGGGTGTAGTACATCGACCTACAGTGCTATCAGAGCCTCGCTAAACAATAATTAACTCATTAGCAAAGTCGTATGAATTTCGAACGCAAAACGAACCGAAAAAGACATCGATATCACCATGTTTCTGTCGAATTTAAAACAGGCTCTAAAAATTTTTCAGGGAGCTGCAGAATAACAAGCAGAGAAATATAAGATCACTGGAGAAAAATGGGTTCCTGAATCGGCCATACAGCCGCAGAACCACGGCCGATACCACCGATCCGCCGCGGATCCGCGGCCGAGTTGGGGCCGATTCAACCCAATTTGCTCCAGTTACTCTTCTGTGATATTTTTGTATTTTCTGTAATGTTTATTTTCTGCTCAAGTCTCAGGTACACAGAGAAGTTTTGGGAGTAGAATCTGATATGTTTGCTCGATCGAAATTATACGATGTTTGCTAATTTGATTATATTTGTGATTGTATAATGTGTTCGTAAACCTCCCCTAACAGCTAGTATGTCGGTTGGCAGAGGGTTGCATATTTCTGTAATGGATTTTATTGTTAGTGATTATGAACTGTATTGGATTGTTGTGATGATTAGCCGGGGTTTTGTGATGGGTTATTATTTTAATTCATTCAATGTAATTGTAATATGTTGTAATATTATTTTGCGGGGCGCATCCAGGTTGCGGTTGTAGCCACCGTTGTATTATTTCAATTTACTGTTTTTGCTCATAGGATAGACCCAAGGTGGGGTGCACAAACTACCGGGTACTTTGAAGTGTTTAGTGGCCTACTCACTTTGTTGAGGGAGACTGCTTCACTTCGGGTACTTGGCGGGTAGTTTGCCGTACCCATAGGGGTCTAGGGTGGGGTAATGGCTATTCATCACAACTGTGTAATCCGTCTTTCGTTGTAGGCTCAAAAGAAACGCGGATTGCTTGCATATCCAATAATGTTCATCTGTGATCTGGAATGCCTATTATTGCATCTGACGAATGTACAATATCTATATATAATAGCTATTTAGACGTCACTTATGTTTTACACCCGCGCTAGCCCAGCCCCCGCTCTGCCGTTAGTTAAGTAACCTAACGGGTGATGACGGGGCCCAGCGGCGAATGCGGATGGCATAAGAGGACATTGTATTTTCGTTGTTTTATGCAATGATAGGTTAATGATGGGACGCATTATTATCAATGCAAAGAAAATAAACCAAAGTTTAATCGTTGGAACAATTTAAAAGAAACCACTCGGTTAATTTTAAAAACAGAAGATATTTTTAATTGCGGAGCTTTAACCACTCCTTTTAAAAGCTATCAGGTTCCTTCGGTTATATCAAGTTCACTACTTCACGGTTTCGCCAAAACCATTCGTAGCCCTCCGTAATTTCATTTGGGTATTCATTAGTATTCAAGCTATGCATTTTGACCAACGCCAAGGCATAGTGTTTGGTAGCTGCTGGGTATTTATTTGTTGCATAGATAGATGAGTTAGTTTGGGACAGTCGTATTATCATTTGGCCAACGTCAGGGATATGTACGGATGGGTTCAAATTAACAAGATAATGATGGGTAGAACTTGACATGTGACTTATGACATTTTGACCAACGCCAAGGTCATAAGTGCATGGGGCAAAAATTAATATCGGGAATTTCTAAAGAAACTGAAATTTGCAAAGAGGTGCATACCATTTGGAGTTTGATGAATGTTGGTAGGATTCCTTCAACATTATCATACAATGATATTTGGATCCCGATCCTATTGTGAGTATATGCTACTCATCAGGAGATTCGTCACTTAACGATCAATGCTATAAACCAAGTAGGTGTCAAGAAAGGTGTCAGCGGGGCTACGCCCCCAGAGAAAAGATGTTATTTAATTAAGGAACTTCGCGAAAGCGTTGGAAAACCTCCCTCGAAGTATCGACACTGGCCTTCCTGAACGGTTAAGCAAGTATTGTACGGTGAGAATAGTCCTGGCTAATTCTTCTTTTATGGTTTGAGGAAGGATTCGAGAAACAATGGGAGCCATCCAGTTTAGATAAACTAAAAACCACACTAAACTTACAAGAGCATCATGCTAAAGTGTTTCTTCTCTCTCTCCTACTTGCAGCGGCCCTGAAAATGACTAGACTTAAGTTAGTTTTAGGGAAAAATATACTGACAGGGCCAAACTATAAAGATTGGCTGCGGAATGTCAAAATGGTTTTGACCTATGACAAATTGGGGTACGTCCTCACCGCTAAGGCACCTGCGTCCCAGGTCCCAAATCCAGTAATGCGGATAAGGAAATTCGCAAAACCTGGGAGTATGATTGCGCGAAGGCCAAGTTCATCGTGCTTGCCTCGATGAATAATGAACATCAGAGGAGGCACGAGGATATGGAACTAGATGCCATATTTCTCCATATAAAGGAATTTTATGGAGAGCAATATCGTATAGCAAGATACGAGACCTCAAAGAACTTGTTTCGAGCGAGGTTGGCCATCGGATCATCGGTAGGAGAACATGTCCTAAAGATGATAGGCTATATAGAAGAGCTCGCAGACCTTGGGAGGACTTTGGATAATGAGCTCTATACAGACCTTATTCTCCAGTCTCTTCCTTCCACCTACGCCCAGTTTATTCTGAATTTCAACATTCAAAGAAAAGAAGTTGAACTTCCAGAACTCCTTAACATGTTGAGGAGTGCAGAGGGCACCTTGCAGAAGGCAAGGGAAACACCCGCTATGTTTGTTAGCGGTGCTTCTTCTTCCGGGTTTAAGGCTAGGGCCAAAGGAAGGAAGAAGAAGGCCTCCACCAAACCTAAAGGAGGTGTTAGTAAGGTGGTAGGGAAGGGAATGAAAAAGTTTGCGGTGCCAGTAGTGGCCCAGGATGAGTGCTTCCATTGTCACAGGAAAGGGCACTGGAAGAAGGATTGCAAGGCGTGGAACGCCAAGAACCAGGGACCGAAGCAAGCTGTGGCTTCGACTTCAGGTGTGTTTGTTATTGAGAATTGTTTGTCAATAAACTCTACTTCCTGGGTATTGGATACCGGATCAGGATCTCATATATGCAATTCATTGCAGGCACTGAGAAACCGTAGAGTGCTGAAAGAAGGTGATATGACCCTAAAGGTTGCTAACGGAGCTAGCGTGGGAGCTGTGTCCGTCGGGGATTATCACCTGGGATTGAGGAGTGGACATATTTTGGTTTTACATAACTGTTTTTGTGTACCTAGTTTAACGTGTAATATCATATCAGTTTCCTTGTTATCAAATAACGGTTATGATTTCACGTTTGTAAGCGATGTTGTTAACATCCACCTTAATCATAGTTTGATTGGGTCCGGTACACTGAATAACGGTATATATGTCTTAAACCAACTCCAGATTTTCAATGTCCAGAACACACTAAAAAGAAGGTCTCCAGATTTAAATAAGGCTTTCTTATGGCATTGTAGACTAGATCACATCAATGAGACAAGGTTGACTAAGTTACATAGAGAAGGATATTTGGACTCGTTCGAATATCAAACTTATGACACTTGTCAATCATGTCTCAAAGGAAAGATGACAAAGACTCGATTTACTGGACATGGAGTAAGAGCGAGCGAACTCTTAGGACTCATACACAGCGATGTATGTGGTCCAATGTCTACACATGCAATAGGTAGTTTTTCCTATTTCATTACTTTTACGGATGATTACTCAATGTACGGATTCATTTATCTGATGAAACATAAATCCAAGGCTTTTAAGAAATTCCAAGAGTATAAAAATGAAGTAGAAAACCAAACCGGCAAAAGTATCAAGACACTGAGATCTGATCGAGGTGGTGAATACTTAAGTGCCGAGTTCCTAGGTTACCTAAAAGAGAAAGGAATTCTCTCTCAGCTTACTCCTCCATACACTCCACAGCATAACGGTGTATCGGAGAGACGGAATCGAACCCTATTGGATATGGTACGTTCCATGATGAGTAATGCTGAGTTACCACGATCTTTCTGGCGTTATGCGCTAGAATCAGCGCCATATCTTCTGAACAGGGTTCCTACCAAGACTGTGCCTACCATGCCATATCAGATGTGGAGTGGGAAGAAACCCTATCTTCAGTATCTGAGGATATGGGGATATCCAGCTTTTGTTAAAAAGCAACATGTGGACAAGCTCGAGGCACGATCAGTACAGTGTAAGTTTGTGGGATATCGAAAGAACTCCAAGGGGTATCTATTCTATTACGCAGAGGAACAAAAGGTTTTTGTTTCTCGTAATGCCCATTTTCTAGAACAGCAGGTTTTAGAAAAGAATACAAGTGGGAGCGAAATAGAACTGGAAGAAATTTCAGAACCACAAACTACTACTGAAAGTTTGGTAGAACCAGTAGTTCAAGAAGAACAGGACATTCCCGCACCCCTCCGCAGGAGTAGTAGGCCGTCTCATCCGCCTGAGAGATACTACGGTTTTCTCATAGATGGGGATAGAGAGGATTGCGTCATAAATGATGATGAACCTAATAGCTTCCAGCAGGCCATCCAGAGCGGAAACTCGGTGCGATGGCTAGATGCAATGCGGACCGAAATGGAGTCCATGTACACCAACAAAGTATGGACTTTAGACTTTGCTCCAGATAGGGTAAAACATAGGATGCAAATGGATCTTCAAGAAAAAGATTGGTGTAGATGGACAGGTGGAAACCTATAAGGCTAGACTTGTTGCAAAGGGTTTTCGTCAAAGACCTGGTTTGGACTATGACGAAACTTTTTCTCCGGTGGCTATGCTCAAATCCATTCGGGTCCTTCTTGCTATTGCTGCCTTCCATGATTATGAAATCAGGCAGATGGACGTAAAGACGGCTTTTCTGAATGGTAATTTAGAAGAGTGCGTCTATATGGATCAGCCAGAAGGTTTCAATCAGAGTGGGAGCAGCGGCAAAGTATGCAAGTTGCTTAAGTTCATTTATGGACTGAAGCAAGCATCGCGGAGTTAGAACATCTGTTTTGATGAAACAGTCAAAGAATATGACTTTATCAAAAATCCAGATGAACCATGTATATATAGTAAAGTTTTAGCCAGAAGTGTCATATTCCTCGTCTTGTACGTGGATGACATTCTATTGATAGGAAATGACATTCCTATGCTACAATCTGTCATAGGATTCTTGTCGCACAGGTTCTCCATGAAAGACCTGGGTGATGCCTCTTACATTCTAGGGATCCGGATCTATCGTGATAGATCCAAGAGGATGTTGGGACTTTCGCAGTCCAGGTATATCAACACTATACTGAAAAGATTCAGTATGGAAGATTCTAAGCGCGGTAATCTACCGGCTTGTCACGGAATCACCCTCTCTAAAGAGATGTCTCCCAAGACTGATTTGGAAAGGGAACGCATGTCTATTATACCCTACGCTTCTGCGGTAGGCTCTATAATGTATGTGATGTTGTGCACCATACCAGATGTAGCTTACGCACTCAGCGTGGTAAGCCGGTATCAGTCAGACCCAGGGGAGAATCACTGGATAGCAGTAAAGAACATTCTCAAGTACCTAAGAAGGACTAAGGAGATGTTCTTGGTATACGGCGGAAAAGACCTCAAGTTAGAGAGGCCTTTGCTGATTCCGGCTTCCAGAGTGATAAGGACGATTCCAAGTCCATGTTGGGTTATGTCTTTACCCTCAATGGAGGGGAGGTGTGCTGGAAGAGTTCCAAGCAGGACACCGTTGCTGACTCGACTATGGAAGCGGAGTATATTGCTGCTTGCGATGCCGCAAAAGAAGCGGTCTGGATGAAGAAGTTCCTAAAAGAACTTCAGGTGGTTCCTACCATAGTTGATCCAATACCTCTGTATTGCGACAACAACGGAGTATAGCTTTAGCGAAGGAACCAAGGTCCCATCAGAATTCCAGACACATCATAAGGCGGTATCACCTGATCAGGGAGATCATTGATCGTCGGGAGATCGAGGTTCGGAGAGTTGCTACTGAAGAGAACATTGTTGATCCATTCACGAAGGCCCTACCTCAGATTCAGTTCGAGAGGCTACTCGAGATCATCGGTCTTAGATATGCCAGTACATGGCCCTAGTGCAAGTGGGAGATTGTTAGTGTATATGCCCTAGGGGCCATTATTGTATCATACTAGTTTGTATATTACTTAATAGAAGCTTGGAATATTCACATGTATAAAACAGTCTTGCTAAACATGGTAGTATGCTACTTGGTTTTTCTATGTTAATATGTGAGTATACGTATTGATAGAGCTCTTAGGATCTTGCTTGTCTACCAGCATTATGATGGCAGTCACCCTATGTTAGTTATATGTATGCCCTAGAGGCCATTACTGTACATATGATGTATATTGTAGTGGATGCTAGGACGTATATAGGGAGGACTTTCTTACTCGACATGATAGTATGCTATCTGGTTACCCTTTACCTTAACGTGTATGCTGATTGTCTCTCTGTTACATGTTGGTAAATCCCTTAGGATCTGTACTTGACTACCTGGACTATGATGCGGATCATACTAGTGGGGACATGGTATTCCATAAGTACATCCTTCAAAGTCCCTAGTCGTGGGTGTATCGAGACGGGGCATCGATATACCAGAGTAGACTAGCGTGTACCTTCTCGACCCATACAGATGGGCGATGGATGATCCCATATCCATTGGTGTTTGACATCAGAGATGATATACGGGTGCTCAGTAGAGACTGGGTACACTGGACGGACTCGCCGAGAACTCCCAGATGGTATTATACCTCACGTCAGATGGCAGTTCTCTGGTGACACTGGTACAGAGTAGTCTGTTGACCCGAGATCGTCATAGAGTCTTGTGTGGTTCACACTGTGCTTTGATTTCCATCTTACCACGTCCAAGAGGGCGTGCAAAACGGTGGTTTTTGGGTACAGTCCCGAATCACATGGAGGCAATGAGCGATAGGAGGGGATTCGTCTCTCCCGGTATATGGGGTTGATGTTACGCTGTGTTCGATTGGCTATAACAGGAAATCCCTGGCCAGGGTTGCTGAGATTTACTGGTAAGTGTTACCAGTAGTTTCTCGAATTGTTATAGACCTCATATCGACACGACTTATCGAGCTATTGGGGTCTGACGTTTACCACCCCTAGGTGAGATATGCGACAGATCAGACGATCAGACCGGACTGTACGGTAGTGTTACTGGACGGATTCACTGGAGTGTGAGCGGGCTTGCTCGTCGATCTTCAGATCGCTCAATACCCGGGTGGCCGTTACGTTTAGCAGACCGCTTGCGGCTTGTGGATGCTTGATATGATCATCATCTGCTGCCGGCGTATTGACGAGTCTTTAGAGTCCTACACAGAGGTTTCCTGGCTCAAGCGAAACGAAATAGGAGCGCATATGAGATATGTGCGGGACCGAGAATAATACGAGTATGTGATACTGTATTCGATTCTCGCGCTGTGACATTGATCGGTTATATGCGATATAGCCGGGTTATCGGATCAAGTGTTGATTCGATAAGATGTTACTAATGATACCAGTCGGTTATGTGCGTCATGACCGGATCGTTAAATCAAGCGTTGATTTAATGATTTAATGCATAATTATATATTTGATATATTACTTTGCATTAACTAGTATCGGTTCACTTTAAATGGATTTTCTCGCTCGGTTGTGCGCATTGCATATGCGATATGATTTTGTGCAGTTGTTTGTATCATATTTGATGATACATGCAAATTAGGGTTTGTGTAAAGAATTAAACCTTGGTTAAAGAAATGGTTAGGGTTTTTATTTTATTATTCATTTATTCATTTGTTTTTATTTTTGGAAAATAAATTGCATAAAATAGAATGGTGGCTTCTTTTGTTTTCTTTCATGAAGCTTCATGAACTTTTGACTTAGTCACCATTTTGTCTCATGCTTAACCCTAACCAATTCAATTAACTCAAGTTAATTCTCTACACCTAACCATGGTGAGAATTATGATAAGAATGGATTTTTATTTATTCTTTTATTCTTATCACAATACTTATCTTCTTCTTGCTTTCTTCTTCTTCTTCATTTCAAAGAAGAAAAGCTTGATTACATCAATGGTGGATTGATGAAATGAGTGAGAAATCCAAAACTAAAGTCTACCCACTTCCTATTTCTTCATCCTCTACCTCTTGCCAAGTAGTAGAGTGTGTTTCCTTCACAAGTTTTATAGACTTGGTGAAGGCGGAGCTTGATCTAGCGATGCTTCGACGTAGATCATCTTCGGCATGGACATCGACGACCTAGCTCGTCTATTCTCCGATGAAGCCGACGCTAGAGCCCGGATTTGATTTGGACAGCTGAGAGGACCTCATCTCGGAGCCGTGGAGGTGGAGGACCGGATCTACAAAGGTTGTATTTCCGTATCTCTTAGTTAAGTGTTAACTAGTTAGCTTTTTCGCCTAAACTTCTAGCCGACGATCCGTAGTCGGGTTTCTCGGCACCGTTAAAATTTTAATTTGGCATGATCGATGCCTTGTGAGACCTTACTAGTGTGCCTAGGAACCCTACAGTGGTATCAGAGCCTAGCTAGAGCCTTAGGCGAAGTCTAGACGGATTTTGAAGTCCGATCGAACCAAAACACGACCCCAAAATTGCTCTCTGTCCAGATTTTAAAAACGTGGATTTTTCCAAATTAAAAATTGCTAAAAAATTCAGCAGGGAAAAATAAGAATTACGATGCAAAAATTAAGAAGTGAACAGTACAACTTGCGGCGGAACCGCGGCATAAGCCCTGCTTATGCGGCGGTTCCGTGGTCCCATGATGACGTCAGCTACTCATTTCTGCACAGTAATTCCTGATAAATTCTTCTGAGTTTTCTGGGAATTTTTAAAATTTATTCTAGAGTTGATTTTTCTGGAGTTGTTTTGGAGATTCGGTGTTTCGATCGGGGTATCAAATTTTGTCTATTTGGCTTTCCGGATAAATTTTTAGAATATGTTAAAAAGTTCGACCGGATATAAATACCCAATTTTTCCCCTGTCGGGAAATTTCCAAGTGTTGGATTTTTCCGTAGTTTAACGATGTTCTAAGTAGTGCAAGTAACGCGATGGTCCCTCTAGAAGACAACAAACCTTAACTCGATTATGTGACCGTCTTGAACTGCCCTTTGAACCTTCGGGTTTGGGGCAGTACGGCGTGCCACATGTGAGGCGTTGGCTTGACCCTTCTACGGCTGGACCGTTGGTACTGAGGCACGAACGGAATGTTGTTAGACTTGTTTCATGTGTTGATCTGTATCGGGAAAACTTGGGTGTTCGATTGTTCGATCGGAAAGTTTAACATTTTCTGTTTATCTGGAATGGGATACAATAATTGGAATTCACAAGAAGTTATGAGATAACTGAATGAATGTTATAAACATAACAGTTTAGTCTCACTTGATCGGTTGCCACGGAATTTTGATGTGATTAAAAGTCCGTCGCAATCACGTAGAGTACGCGGATACTCGCCGGGTAAACTTAATAGACAGCCTCACTCCATAGCCCCGTCCAAGTGACTGTAGGAGAACCCCGTCGCCGTAAGCATCCGTTCGGGTGCTCGCGGTAGCGGTGTTCCGCCTTGGTGCACTTCGTCGCCGGTATTGGGGGTGCGGCCGCCTACTGAAGTTTGCGACGAGCATTCGATCAGGCTGTCGGGAATCTTGTTGAATTGCCCGACTTGATATTGAAAAGTGTTTTCGATTTTGAGATTAAAATGCGGGGTTTATAATTGTTAGGCATGCGATGTCTAAGGAATTCATTTGGTCAGGCATGCGATGTCTGAGGAGGTTGTGGATTCCAACTGTTGTAGTTTTACACTTTCTTTTCTGTGACCGTAAGTGTAATATGTGATATCGCCGGTTTCGTTGCTATATGTCAACGACAATTGGGATGGACATATTTACTTACGTTGATGACATGTGATGTTATGTGTTGCCGGATATGTTATATTGGATTGTCGTGTTTGAATAGCAGGGGTTTTTTATGTGAGATGAGTGTTTTTCATTTTCATTCATGTAAAAACTTGTATGTAATATTCTTTCAATTGGGGCACTTCCAGGTTGCGGAAGTTGTCACCCTTTGTATATTATTTACTTTTCTGCACTAGGATAGACCCAAGGAGGGGAGCACAAGTAACCGGGTTCTGGAGTCCAGTGGGAGACCAACTCGAGGAGTCGAGTCTGGGTCTCCTAACTCCAGAATTGGTAGGGTTGCTTGCCGCTCTCGTAGGGGTCTAGGGGTGTGGGTTTCGCTATTCATCGCGACCGTGGAATCCGTGTTTTATACTGGCTCGTATTGAAAACACGGACGTCCTAGTATATCCAATATTTCATATGTTTCTTCTGCTGCGATATCTGTGATGGATACTGTATATAGTATATATGATATATTATATAGGCGTTACTTATGTTTTACACCCGCGCTAGCCCTGCCCCGCTCTGCCGTTAGTTACCTAACCTAACGGTGCACGAGGGGACATTGAGGCGAATGCGGATGGCATAAGTGTACGCCGTATTTATCTGTGATGTTTAGGTATTTAAATGATGGGACTTCATTAATGTGATTAATGAATTAAAAGAAACCTAAGATGTTGTAGAATCGAATTTCAAAATAAAACAGGTAGCTACAGTTCTTGCTTTGCACAGCGGTATATGTGATATATCCTGCAACTTATTCGATAAGGAATGGACCGAGATCCCTTCACCGGGAGTGACTCCTTTAGCAATAACTGGTCGATGCTACGCCCTCGGTTTGTCTTTTGATTGCTTTTAAGAGTTTTTGCTTTGCACAGTGATATATATGATATATCCCACACCTCATTCGACGAGGAAAGGACCGACGATCCCTTCACCGGGAGTGACTCCTTTAGCAAAACTGGAAAAGCCTCAAAAGCACTCCATTTTAAAATCATTTGATTCTACAATGATATCAAGTTCATTACGCAATAGATTTTCAGAAAAACCTGTCGTAGCCCTCCGTCATTTCAGATACGTACTAGTTAGTATTCGTGCTGCGGTTGTTTGGCCTCCGTCAAGGCGTAGTGTACGGTAGCTAACTAGTGCTTATTTGCTAGCATATGATGCGATTGGATTAGGATATTCGTACGGCGTTGTTTGGCCTCCGTCAAGGGTCGTACGGGTGGGTTTAATTCAATCAGGAAATGACGGGTTGAACTTGACTAGCGGACTATGGGTTGTTTGGCCTCCGTCAAGGTCATAGCGAGCTAGGGGCAAAATATTATCGGGAATTTCAAGTGTTGAAATTTGCAATGAGATTGCATACCTTCTATGAGATAGTTGGATCCCGATACCCGCTGCGAGTAAGAGTTACTCCTGGGAGAGTTTTATACATTACAATTAGCCGATCAAGTAGGTGTCTAGAAAGGTGTCAACGGGGTTACGCCTCTGGGAAAACGAGGTTTACTGTAATTAGGTTCGTGCGAAAGCACGGGGGACCTCCCTCAAAGTACCGACACTGGCCTGGCTGAAAGATTGGCGAACTTGTAGTGTGTAATTAATCCCGGCTAGTCTTTCCTTTTAGGGTTTGAAGGAAGATTTGATAAAAAGCAGTGGGAGCCATCCTGATTAGATAAAATTATAACCAATCTATTCTTGCAAGAGCGCACGCTGAGTGTTTTCTTCTCTCTCTCTCCTGGTAGCGACCATATCACGCCTTAATCAAGATAATAATACGGATTATTGACCGAACCCGCTTGTTATACTGAGCTGGGGAACGTTGGTCCCGCTCCAACTTATAATTGTTATAAGACAGAGCAGGAAATTGGGGATTACCAGAATTCCCATGCCGCCCAAACGAAGAGAGTGCATAATGATGCATCATCTTCGGGTGTGTTCATTACAGAGAACTGTTTCTCAGTATCCTTTACGTCCTGGGTATGTGATACCAGATCAGGATCCCAGATATGTAATCTGTTACATAGGGCTACAGAAAGGTAGAGAACTGAGAACGGGTGATAAGTTTCATGAGGCAGAAAACGGGGCAAGAGTTGCATCCAAGTCTGTTGGTCACTGTCACCCTGTATTACCAGAATACATTGATTCTGAACGTATGTTATTAGATACCGAACCTGATATACAAAATCATATCACTCTCTTTATTAGTAAAGAAATGATAAAATTTTGTATTGTTGGATAATGTTTTGAACATTTCCTATATCAAAAGTTGATCGGTTCAGGCACGTTATCTAAAAGCATTGATGTTCTAAATCAAACTACAGTTCTTAGTATACTGAACACACACAAGAGGAAGAGTTTAGAAATGAACGAATTCTTCTTGAGGTATTGTAGACTAGGTCATATCAATGCGACCCGACTAGCTGGAGTTACAAGTAGATGCATATTCAAATCAGTTTGAATTTACATCTTGTGAAACTCGCAAGTCATGTCACAAAGATAAGATGACCTCAGCCCTGTTTATTGGAAACAGAGAAAGAGTTAGTGAACTCTTAGGATGATACATATTGATGTATGTGGGTCCCCTGTGTACACATGCCAAGACCGGTTCTTTGTACTTCATTACATTCTCTGATAATCTTTCGAGATTCAGACCTATGTTCCTGTTGAAACACAAGTCCGAACCTTTTGAGATATTCGCGGAATATAAGTTAGAAGTAGAGAACCAAAATACGGGTATAAGTATTACGTCCTTTGATGTGATCGAGGAGGAGAATACTTGAGCACGGAAATCCTGGACTATTCTAAAGGAGAATGAAATTCTCTCTCAGCATTACTCCTCTGTATACACCATAGCACGATGGTATATCGGGGAGGAGCAATCACACCCTATATGATAAGGTGTGCTTTATGATGAGTATTACTGAGTTACCTATTTTCTTTTTTGGGGGTTATGCACTTATGAAGCTGCATACCTATTGAATAGGGTTCAAATCAAATCAGTTGCCTACCACTTCATATGTGATATGGAAAGGGAAGAGCCCATTTCTTAAGTTAGTTAAGATTTGGGGTTGTCCGGCTTATGTCTAAAAGCAAAATCCGGACAAGCTCGAGGCAAGGTCTGTTATGTAGAACTGGAAATGTTCCAGCTATACAAAACTGCAGCTGAAGATTTGACAGAACCAAAGGATTCAATAGTTACCAACGAATCTCAGCCTCTCCGCCGATCTAGTAGGGTTCCTCACCCACCTGAGTGATACTTCGGTTTGTCTATGACAGTGGGAGCGAGGATTGCATCATGGGATGATGACCCAACTAGTTTCGAGCTGGCCATCAGGAGTGAGACTCTGTAAGAATGGCTGGATGTTTAGCGATCTGAGATGGAATCCATATACACCAGCAAAGTATGGACTTTGGTTGCAATATCTGAAGGGTTAAATCCCCATCAGGAGCAAGTATATCTTGAGAAGATTACTTGGTGTAGATGAAAAAGTTGAGACTTTCAAAGCTAGACTTGTTAAAGCTTTTCGTCATCGACCAGGCGTGGATTATGATGAAACCTTTTTCAAGTAACTATGCTTAAGTCCATCCAGATCCTACTTGCCACGGCTACATACCATGACTACGATATCTGGTGGTTGGGTGTCATGACAGCTTTTCTAAATGATGTTTTAGAAGAGTGCGTCTATAAGTACACAGCCAGAGAGCTTCGTAGACAGTGGGAGCAGCGGAAACGGGTGCAAGATGTTTCATATGATAAAGCAGGCATCGCGGAGTTGGAACATCTGTTTTGATGAGATAGTCAAACAGTTTGACATCATCAAAATGGTAGATGAACCTTGTATATACAAAAAGGTAGTAGGGAGTATGGTGGTGATCCTCGTAGAGTACGTGGATGACATACTCTTGATAAGAAAGGAGTTTCTTATGCTACGCTCGATCAATCTACGTTTATCACAAGGATTCTCCATATAGGATCAAAGTGATACCTCCTATATCTTGGGTTTTGGATCTATGAGATAGATCTAAATGAATGATAGGATTCTCACTAGTTGTAGTGAGATGGTATCAATTGATCCTAGGAAGAATCACTGGAAGTGTTCCAGGGTGATAAAGACGACTGAATGTCAGTCACAGGCATTGTCTTTACCCTAAGTATAGGGACGGTATGTTGGAAGAGTTCCAAGCTAAATACCGTGGCATACTAGAAGATAAAGGCAGGATACATCGCTACTTAAGAGGCTACCATAGAGGCAGTCTGGATGTATATTAGTTCAAGAGATGAACTTCGTTCCTACCATTGTGAGACAATGGAGTTGTGGCTTATGCCTGTTAGTTATATGTATGCCCTAGAGGCCATTACTATACATAGGATGTATATTGTAGTGGATGCTTGGACATATATAGGGAGGACTTTCTTGCTCGACATGATAGTATGCTATCTGGTCGAACTTTACCTTAACGTGTATACTGATTGTCTCTCTATTACATGTTGGTAAAGCCCTTAGGATGTGTACTTGACTACCTGGACTATGATGCGGATCATACTAGTGGGGACAGATAGTCTATAAGTACATCCTTCAAAGTCCCTAGTCATGGGTGTATCGAGACGGGGCATCGATATACCAGAGTAGACTAGCGTATACCTTCTCGACCCATACAGATGGGCGATGGATGATCCCATATCCATTGGTATTTGACATCAGAGATGATATACGGGTGCTCAGTAGAGACTGGGTACACTGGACGGACTCGCCGAGAACTCCCAGATGGTATTATACCTCACGTCAGATGGCAGTTCTCTGGTGACACTGGTACAGAGTAGTCTGTTGACCCGAGATCGTCATAGAGTCTTGTGTGGTTCCCACTGTGCTTTGATTTCCATCTTACCACGTCCAAGAGGGCGTGCAAAACGGTGGTTTTTGGGTACAGTCCCGAGTCACATGGAGGCAATGAGCGATAGGAGGGGATTCGTCTCTCCCGGTATAGGGGGTTGATGTTGCGCTGTGTTCGATTGGCTATAACAGGAAATCCCTGGCCAGGGTTGCTGAGATTTACTGGTAAGTGTTACCAGTAGTTTCTCGAACAGTTATAGACCTCGTATCGACATGACTTATCGAGCTATTGGGGTCTGACGTTTACCACCCCTAGGCAAGATATGCGACATATCGGACGATCAGACCGGACTGTACGGTAGTGTTACTGGTCGGATTCACTGGAGTGTGAGCGGGCTTGCTCGTCGATCTTCAGATCGCTCAATACCCGGGTGGCCGTTACGTTTAGCAGACCGCTTGCGGCTTGTGGGTGTTTGATATGATCATCATCCGCTGCCGGCGTATTGACGAGTCTTTAGAGTCCTACACAGAGGTTTCCTGGCTCAAGCGAAACGAAATAGGAGCGCATATGAGATATGTGCGGGACCGAGAATAATGCGTGTATGTGATACCGTATTCTATTCTCGCGATAAATATATCGAATGGTTGTATGCGATATAACCTAGTTATCGATTCAAGCGTTGATTCGATAAGCCGATATATTGTATACTAGTCGGTTGTGTGCGACATAACCGGATCATTGAATCAAGTGTTGATTTAATGATTTAATGCATATTTATATATTTGATATATTACTTTGCATCAACTAGTATCGGTTTACTTAAGATGGATTTTCTCACTCGGATGGGCGCATTGTATATGCGATATACTTTTGTGCACTTGATTGTATCATGTTTGATGATACATGTCATGCTAGGGTTCAAGTGTAAAGATTAAACCTTGGTTAATGAAATGGTTAGGGTTTATTATTTATTATTCATTTATCTTATTTAATTATCCTTTTATTTTTGATAAATGAATAAAAGAAAAGAGAAAAGAATGGTGGCTTATTTTGTTCTTTAGTTGAAGCTTCATGAAGCTTTGTTCAAGTCAACCATCCTTATCTCATCCTTAACCCTAACCATTCCCACTAACCATGATTCATTCTCTACACTTGACTCTAGTTAAAATTATGATAAGAATTCATTTTCTATTATTATTCTTTTAACTTATCATATTGTTTTCCTTCTTCTTCTTCCTTGCTTCAAGTGAAGAAGTTTGAGGTCATCAATGGTGGATTGATGTTTTGAGTGAGAAATCCAATTCTAAAGTTAACCCACTTCCTATTTCTTCATCCTCTACCTCTTGCCAAGTAGTAGAGTGTGTTTTCTTCACAAGTTTCTTGACTTGGTGAAGTCGGAGCTTGATTTAGCGATGCCTCGACGTAGATCATCTTCGGCATGGACATCGACGACCTAGCTTGCCCATTCTCCGACGAAGCCGATCCTAGAGCCCGGATTTGATTTGGACAGCGGAGAGGACCTCGTTGCGGAGCTATGGAGGTGGAGCACCGGATCTACAAAGGTTGTATTTCCGTTTTCTCATTAGTTAAGTGTTAACTAGTTCATTGTTCGCCTAGACATCTAGTTATCGATCCGTAGTTTAGGGTTTGTAGGCACCATAATTTTTGAAATTGCCATGGTTGATGGCTTGGGAGACCTCACTAGCGTGCCTAGGAACCCTACAGTGGTATCAGAGCCTAGCTAGAGTCTTAGGCGAAGTCCAGACGGAAATTGAAGTCCGAACGAACCCGAAACCCCGAACCAATATTACTCTCTGTACAATTTTTAAAAACAGGGATTTTTCAGTATTAAAAATATCCAGAAAAACATGCAGGAATATCTAAGAGTTACTGTGAAGTCGTAAGCCCTAATTCCATTAAAGAGCCGCGCTTGCGCGGCACGAGCATGCCTCGTGCGGCGGAAGCGCGGCCGTTTTGTCGTTTTGTGAAGTATTGATTCCACAGTAACTCCTATTTAACATTGCTGGTATTCCTGGGTATTTTTAATATATTTTCAAGAGTTGAATTTTCTGCAGTTATTTTGGGGATTCGGTGTTTCGATCGGGGTATCAAATTTTGTCTGTGTGGCTTTCCGGATAAATTTTAGAATATGTTAAAAAGTTCGACCGGATATAAATACCCAATTTTTCCCCTGTCGGGAAATTTCCAAGTGTTGGATTTTTCCGTAGTTTAACGACGTTCTAAGTAGTGCAAGTAACGCGATGGTCCCTCTAGAAGACACAAACCTTAACTCGATTATGTGACCGTCTTGAACTGCCCTTTGAACCTTCGGGTTTGGGGCAGTACGGCGTGCCACATGTGAGGCGTTGGCTTGACCCTTCTACGGCTGGACCGTTGGTACTGAGGCACGAACGGAATGTTGTTAGACTTGTTTCATGTGTTGATCTGTATCGGGAAAACTTGGGTGTTCGATTGTTCGATCGAAAAGTTTAGCATTTTCTATTTATCTGGAATGGGATACAATAATTGGAATTCACAATAAGTTATGTGATAACTGAATGAATGTTATAAACGTAGCAATTTAGTCTCACTTGATCGGTTGCCACGGAACTTTGATGAGATCAAAAGTCCGTCGCAATCACGTAGTGTACGCGGATACTCGCCGGGTAAACTTAATAGACAGCTTCACTCCATTGCCCCGACCAAGTGACTGTAGGAGAACCCCGTCGCCGAAAGCATCCGTCCGGGTGCTCGCGGTAGCGGTGTTCCGCCTTGGTGCACTTCGTCGACGGTATCAGGGGTGCGGCCGTCTACTGAAGTTTGCGACGAGCATTCGATCAGGATGTCGGGAATCTTGTTGAATTGCCCGACTTTATATTGAAAAGTGTTTTCGATAATGAGACTAAAATGCGGGGTTTATAATTGTTAGGCATACGATGTCTAAGTAATTCATTTGGTCAGGCATGCGATGTCTGAGGTGATTGCGGATTCCAACTGTTGTAGTTTTACACTTTCTTTTCTGTGACCGTAAGTGTAATATGTGATATCGCCGGTTTCGTTGCTATATGTCAACGACAATTGGGATGCGCATATTTACTTACGTTGATGACATGTGATGTTATGTGTTGCTGGATATGTTATATTGGATCGTCGTGTTTGAATAGCCGGGGGTTTTTATGTGAGATGAGTGTTTTTCATTTTCATTCATGTAAAAACTTGTATGTAATATTCTTTTATATTGGGGCGCTTCCAGGTTGCGGGAGTTGTCACCTGTTGTATATTATTTACTTTTCCGCACTAGGATAGACGCAAGGAGGGGAGCACAAGTAACCGGGTTCTGGAGTCCAGTGGGAGACCAACTCGAGGAGTCGAGTCTGGGTCTCCTAACTCTAGAATTGGTAGGGTTGCTTGCTGCTCTCGTAGGGGTCTAGGGGTGTGGGTTTGGCTATTCATCACGACCGTGGAATCCGTGTTTTATATTGGCTCGTATTGAAAACACGGACGTCCTAGTATATCCAATATTTCATATGATTCTTCTGCTGCGATATCTGTGATGTGATCATGTGATGTTCTGTGACAGGTATTATATATAGTATATATGATATATTATATAGACGTTACTTATGTTTTACACCCGCGCTAGCCCTGCCCTGCTCTGTCGTTAGTCACCTAACCTAACGGTGCACGAGGGGACATCGAGGCGAATGCGGATGGCATAAGTGTACGTCATATCTATCTGTGATGTTTAGGTAACTTAAATGATGGGATTTCATTAATGTGATTAATGAAATAAAAGAAACCTAAGATGTTGTAGAATCGAATTTCAAAATAAAACAGGTAGCTACAGTTCTTGCAATGCACAGCGGTATATGTGATATATCCTGCACCTTATTCGATGAGGAAAGGACCGAGATCCCTTCACCGGGAGTGACTCCTTTAGCAATAACTGGCAGATGCTACACACTCGGTTTGTCTTTTGATTGCTTTTAAGTGTTTTTGCTTTGCACAGTGATATATATGATATATCCCGCACCTCATTCGACGAGGAAAGGACCGACGATCCCTTCACCGGGAGTGACTCCTTTAGCAAAACTAGAAAAGCCTCAAAAACAATCCATTTCAAAATTCATTTGATTCTACAACGATATCAAGTTCATTACGCAATAGGTTTTCAGAAAAACCTGTCGTAGCCCTCCGTCATTTCAGATAAGTATTAGTTAGTATTCGTGCTGCGGTTGTTTGGCATGCGTCAAGGCGTAGTGTACGGTAGCTAACTAGTGCTTATCTGCTAGCATATGATGCGATTGGATTAGGGTATTCGTACGGCGTTGTTTGGCATGCGTCAAGGGTCGTGCGGGTGGGTTTAATTCAATCAGGAAATGACGGGTTGAACTTGACTAGCGGACTATGGGTTGTTTGGCATGCGTCAAGGTCATAGCGAGCTAGGGGCAAAATATTATCGGGAATTTCAAGTGTTGAGATTTGCAATGAGATTGCATACCTTCTATGAGATAGTTGGATCCCGATACCCGCTGCGAGTAAGTGTTACTCCTGGGAGAGTTTTATACATTACAATTAGCCGATCAAGTAGGTGTCTAGAAAGGTGTCAACGGGGTTACGCCTCTGGGAAAACGAGGTTTACATTAATTAGGTTCGTGCGAAAGCACGGGGGACCTCCCTCAAAGTACCGACACTGGCCTGGCTGAAAGATTGGCGAACTTGTAGTGTGTAATTAATCCCGGCTAGTCTTTCCTTTTAGGGTTTGAAGGAAGATTTGATAAAAAGCAGTGGGAGCCATCCTGATTAGATAAAATAATAACCAATTTATTCTTGACAGAGCGCACGCTGAGTGTTTTCTTCTCTCTCTCTCCTGGTAGCGACCATATCACGCCTTAATCAAGATAATAATACGGAATATTGACCGAACCCGCTTGTTATACTGAGCTGGGGAACGTTCGTCCCGCTCCAACTTATAATTGTTATAAGACAGAGCAGGAAATTGGGGAATACCAGATTTCCCGTGCCGCCCAAACGAAGAGAGTGCATGCTGATGCATCATCTTCGGGTGTGTTCATTACACAGAACTGTTTCTCTGTATCCTCTACGTCCTGGGTATGTGATACCAGATCAGGATCCCAGATATGTAATCTGTTACATAGGGCTGCAGATAGGTAGAGAACTGAGAACGGGTGATAAGTTTCATGAGGCAGAAAACGGGGCAAGAGTTGCAGCCAAGTCTGTCGGTCACTGTCACCCTGTATTACAATACATTGATTCTGAACGAATGTTATTAGATACCGAACCTGATATACAAAATCATATCAGTCTCTTTATTAGTAAAGAAAGGATATAATTTTGTATTGTTGGATAATGTTTTGAACATTTCCTATATCAAAAGTTGATCGGTTCAGGCACGTTATCTAAAAGCATTAATGTTCTAAATCAAACTACAGTTCTTAATATACGGAACACACACAAGAGGAAGAGTTCAGAAATGAACGAATCCTTCTTGAAGTATTGTAGAGTAGGTCAGATCAATGCGACCCGACTGGCTAGAGTTACATATAGATGTATATTTAAATCAGTTTGAATTTACATCTTGTGAAACTCGCCAGTCATGTCACAAAGATAAGATGACCATAGCTCCGTTTATTGGAAACAGAGAAAGAGTTAGTAAACTCTTGGGACAATACATGTTGATGTATGTAGGTCCCCTGTCTACACATGCCAAGACTGATTCTTTATACTTCATTATATTCTCTGATAATCTCTGAAGATTCAGTCATATGTTCCTGTTGAAACATGAGTCCGAACCTTTTGAGATATTCACAGAATATAAGCGAGAAGTAGAGAACCAAAATACGGGTATAAGTATTATGTCCTATGATGAGATCAAGGAGGAGAATACTTGAGCACGGAAATCCTGGACTATTCTAAAAGGAGAATGAGATTCTCTCTCAGCATTACTCCTCTGAATACACCATAGCACGATGGTATATCGGGGCGGAGCAATCACACCCTATATGATATGGTGTGCTCTATGATGAGTATTACTGAGTTACCTATTTCCTTTTAGGGAGTTATGCACTTGAGAAGATGCATACCTATTGAATAGGGTTCGAATCAAATTAGTTGCCTACCATTTCATATGTGATATGGAAAGGGAAGAGCCCATGTCTTAAATTAGTTAAGATTTGGAGTTGTCCGGCCTATGTCTAAAAGCAAAATCCGGACAAGCTCGAGGCAAGGTCTGTTATGTAGAACTGGAAATGTTCCAGCTATACAAACTACAGCTGATGATTTGATGGAACCAAAGGATTCAGTAGATTCCAACGAACCTCGGCCTCTCCGCCGATCTAGTAGGGTTCCTCACCCACCTGAGAGATACTTCTGTTTCTCTATGACAGTGGGAGCGAGGATTGCATCATGAGATGATGACCCAACTAGTTTCGAGCTGGCCATCAGGAGTAAGACTCTGTGAGAATGGCTGGATGCTTAGCGATCTGAGATGGAATCCTTATACACCAACAAAGTATGGACTTTGGTTGCAATATTTGAAGGGTTAAATCCCCATCAGGAGCAAGTATATCTTGAGAAGATTACTTGGTGTAAATGGAAAAGTTGAGACTTTCAAAGCTAGACTTGTTAAAAGTGTTCGTCATTGACCAGGCGTGGATTATGATGAAACCTTTTCAAGTACCTATGCTTAAGTCTATCCAGATCCTACTTGCCACGGCTACATACCATGACTACGATATCTGGTGGTTGGGTGTCATGACAACTTTTCTAAATGATGTTTTAGAAGAGTGTGTCTATAAGTACACAGCCAGAGGGCTTCGTAGACAGTGGGAGCAGCGGAAACGTGTGCAAGATGCTTTATAGGATAAAGCAGGCATCGCGGAGTTGGAACATTTGTTTTGATGAAGCAGTCAAAGAGTTTGACATCATCAAAATGGTAGATGAACCTTGTATAAACAGGAGGGTAGTAGGGAGTATGGTGGTGATCCTCGTAGAGTACGTGGATGACATACTCTTGATAGGGAAGGAGTTTCCTATGCTACGCTCGATCAATCTCCGCTTATCACAAGGATTCTCCAATATAGGATCAAAATGATACCTCCTAAATCCTGGATTTTGGATCTATGAGATAGATCTAAATGGATGTTAGAATACTCACTAGTTGTAGTGAGATGGTATCAACCGATCCTGGGAGAATCACTGGAAGGGTTCCAGGGTGATAAGGACGACTGAATGTCAGTCACAGGCATTGTCTTTACCCTCAGTGGAGGGATGGTATGTTGGAAGAGTTCCAAGATAGATACCGTGACATACTAGACGATAAAGGCTGGATACATCGCAACTTAAGATGCTACCAAAGAGGCTGTTTGGGTGTATATTGGTTCATGAGATGAACTATGTTCCTCCCATTGTGTGACAATCGAGTTGTGGCTTATGCCAAGGAACGCCGGTCCCATCAGTGATCCAGACATATTCTAAGGCAGTGTCACCTGATCATGGAGATGGATGATCTCCAGGGTGATCGAGGTTTAGAGAGTAGACTCAGAGGACAACACAGCGGATCCACTCACAAAGGCCTGTTCCCAGAGAGAGACACTTTTATGGGATGGTTGAGTATGAGATACTGCAACCACTGCTACAGATGGCCCTAGTGCAAGTGGGAGATTGTTAGTTATATGTATGCCCTAGAGGCCATTACTATACATAGGATGTATATTGTAGTGGATGCTTGGACATATATAGGGAGGACTTTCTTGCTCGACATGATAGTATGCTATCTGGTTGAACTTTACCTTAACTTGTATACTGATTGTCTCTCTATTACATGTTGGTAAAGCCCTTAGGATGTGTACTTGACTACCTGGACTATGATGCGGATCATACTAGTGGGGACAGATAGTCTATAAGTATATCCTTCAAAGTCCCTAGTCGTGGGTGTATCGAGACGGGGCATCGATATACCAGAGTAGACTAGCGTATACCTTCTCGACCCATACAGATGGGCGATGGATGATCCCATATCCATTGGTATTTGACATCAGAGATGATATACGGGTGCTCAGTAGAGACTGGGTACACTGGACGGACTCGCCGAGAACTCCCAGATGGTATTATACCTCACGTCAGATGGCAGTTCTCTGGTGACACTGGTACAGAGTAGTCTGTTGACCCGAGATCGTCATAGAGTCTTGTGTGGTTCCCACTGTGCTTTGATTTTCATCTTACCACGTCCAAGAGGGCGTGCAAAACGGTGGTTTTTGGGTACAGTCCCGAGTCACATGGAGGCAATGAGCGATAGGAGGGGATTCGTCTCTCCCGGTATAGGGGGTTGATGTTGCGCTGTGTTCGATTGGCTATAACAGGAAATCCCTGGCCAGGGTTGCTGAGATTTACTGGTAAGTGTTACCAGTAGTTTCTCGAACAGTTATAGACCTCGTATCGACACGACTTATCGAGCTATTGGGGTCTGACGTTTACCACCCCTAGGCAAGATATGCGACATATCGGACGATCAGACCGGACTGTACGGTAGTGTTACTGGTCGGATTCACTGGAGTGTGAGCGGGCTTGCTCGTCGATCTTCAGATCGCTCAATACCCGGGTGGCCGTTACGTTTAGCAGACCGCTTGCGGCTTGTGGGTGTTTGATATGATCATCATCCGCTGCCGGCGTATTGACGAGTCTTTAGAGTCCTACACAGAGGTTTCCTGGCTCAAGCGAAACGAAATAGGAGCGCATATGAGATATGTGCGGGACCGAGAATAATGCGTGTATGTGATACCGTATTCTATTCTCGCGATAAATATATCGAATGGTTGTATGCGATATAACCTAGTTATCGATTCAAGCGTTGATTCGATAAGCCGATATATTGTATACTAGTCGGTTGTGTGCGACATAACCGGATCATTGAATCAAGTGTTGATTTAATGATTTAATGCATATTTATATATTTGATATATTACTTTGCATCAACTAGTATCGGTTTACTTAAGATGGATTTTCTCACTCGGATGGGCGCATTGTATATGCGATATACTTTTGTGCACTTGATTGTATCATGTTTGATGATACATGTCATGCTAGGGTTCAAGTGTAAAGATTAAACCTTGGTTAATGAAATGGTTAGGGTTTATTATTTATTATTCATTTATCTTATTTAATTATCCTTTTATTTTTGATAAATGAATAAAAGAAAAGAGAAAAGAATGGTGGCTTATTTTGTTCTTTAGTTGAAGCTTCATGAAGCTTTGTTCAAGTCAACCATCCTTATCTCATCCTTAACCCTAACCATTCCCACTAACCATGATTCATTCTCTACACTTGACTCTAGTTAAAATTATGATAAGAATTCATTTTCTATTATTATTCTTTTAACTTATCATATTGTTTTCCTTCTTCTTCTTCCTTGCTTCAAGTGAAGAAGCTTGAGGTCATCAATGGTGGATTGATGTTTTGAGTGAGAAATCCAATTCTAAAGTTAACCCACTTCCTATTTCTTCATCCTCTACCTCTTGCCAAGTAGTAGAGTGTGTTTTCTTCACAAGTTTCTTGACTTGGTGAAGTCGGAGCTTGATTTAGCGATGCCTCGACGTAGATCATCTTCGGCATGGACATCGACGACCTAGCTTGCCCATTCTCCGACGAAGCCGATCCTAGAGCCCGGATTTGATTTGGACAGCGGAGAGGACCTCGTTGCGGAGCTATGGAGGTGGAGCACCGGATCTACAAAGGTTGTATTTCCGTTTTCTCATTAGTTAAGTGTTAACTAGTTCATTGTTCGCCTAGACATCTAGTTATCGATCCGTAGTTTAGGGTTTGTAGGCACCATAATTTTTGAAATTGCCATGGTTGATGGCTTGGGAGACTTCACTAGCGTGCCTAGGAACCCTACAATGCCAAGGAACGCCGGTCCCATCAGTGATCCAGACAGATTCTAAGGCAGTGTCACCAGATCATGGAGATGGTTGATCTCCAGGGTGATCGAGGTTTGGAGAGTAGACTCAGAGGACAAACACAGCGGATCCACTCAAAAAGGCCTGTTCCCAGAGAGAGACTTTTAAGGGATGGTTGAGTATGAGATACTACAACCACTGCTACAGATGGCCCTAGTGCAAGTGGGAGATTGTTAGTTATATATATGCCCTAGAGGCCATTACTGTACATATGATGTATATTGTAGTGGATGCTAGGACGTATATAGGGAGGACTTTCTTACTCGACATGATAGTATGCTATCTGGTTACCCTTTACCTTAACGTGTATGCTGATTGTCTCTCTGTTACATGTTGGTAAATCCCTTAGGATCTGTACTTGACTACCTGGACTATGATGCGGATCATACTAGTGGGGACATGGTAGTCCATAAGTACATCCTTCAAAGTCCCTAGTCGTGGGTGTATCGAGACGGGGCATCGATATACCAGAGTATACTAGCGTGTACCTTCTCGACCCATACAGATGGGCGATGGATGATCCCATATCCATTGGTGTTTGACATCAGAGATGATATACGGGTGCTCAGTAGAGACTGGGTACACTAGACGAACTCGCCGAGAACTCCCAGATGGTATTATACCTCACGTCAGATGGCAGTTCTCTAGTGACACTGGTACAGAGTAGTCTGTTGACCCGAGATCGTCATAGAGACTTGTGTGGTTCCCACTGTGCTTTGATTTCCATCTTACCACGTCCAAGAGGGCGTGCAAAACGGTGGTTTTTGGGTACAGTCCCGAATCACATGGAGGCAATGAGCGATAGGAGGGGATTCGTCTCTCCCGGTATAGGGGGTTGATGTTGCGCTGTGTTCGATTGGCTATAACAGGAAATCCCTGGCCAGGGTTGCTGAGATTTACTGGTACGTGTTACCAGTAGTTTCTCGAATTGTTATAGACCTCATATCGACACGACTTATCGAGCTATTGGGGTCTGACGTTTACCACCCCTAGGCGAGATATGCGACAGATCAGACGATCAGACCGGACTGTACAGTAGTGTTACTGGTCGGATTCACTGGAGTGTGAGCGGGCTTGCTCGTCGATCTTCAGATCGCTCAATACCCGGGTGGCCGTTACGTTTAGCAGACCGCTTGCGGCTTGTGGATGCTTGATATGATCATCATCTGCTGCCGGCGTATTGACGAGTCTTTAGAGTCCTACACAGAGGTTTCCTGGCTCAAGCGAAACGAAATAGGAGCGCATATGAGATATGTGCGGGACCGAGAATAATACGAGTATGTGATACTGTATTCGATTCTCGCGATGTGACATTGATCGGTTATATGCGATATAGCCGGGTTATCGGATCAAGTGTTGATTCGATAAGATGTTACTAATGATACCAGTCGGTTATGTGCGTCATGACCGGATCGTTAAATCAAGCGTTGATTTAATGATTTAATGCATAATTATATATTTGATATATTACTTTGCATTAACTAGTATCGATTCACTTTAAATGGATTTTCTCGCTCGGTTGTGCGCATTGCATATGCGATATGATTTTGTGCAGTTGTTTGTATCATATTTGATGATACATGCAAATTAGGGTTTGTGTAAAGAATTAAACCTTGGTTAAAGAAATGGTTAGGGTTTTTATTTTATTATTCATTTATTCATTTGTTTTTATTTTTGGAAAATAAATTGCATAAAATAGAATGGTGGCTTCTTTTGTTTTCTTTCATGAAGCTTCATGAACTTTTGACTTAGTCACCATTTTGTCTCATGCTTAACCCTAACCAATTCAATTAACTCAAGTTAATTCTCTACACCTAACCATGGTGAGAATTATGATAAGAATGGATTTTTATTTATTCTTTTATTCTTATCACAATACTTATCTTCTTCTTGCTTTCTTCTTCTTCTTCATTTCAAAGAAGAAAAGCTTGACTACATCAATGGTGGATTGATGAAATGAGTGAGAAATCCAAAACTAAAGTCTACCCACTTCCTATTTCTTCATCCTCTACCTCTTGCCAAGTAGTAGAGTGTGTTTCCTTCACAAGTTTTATAGACTTGGTGAAGGCGGAGCTTGATCTAGCGATGGTTCGACGTAGATCATCTTCGGCATGGACATCGACGACCTAGCTCGCCTATTCTCCGATGAAGCCGACGCTAGAGCCCGGATTTGATTTGGACAGCGGAGAGGACCTCATCTCGGAGCCGTGGAGGTGGAGGACCGTATCTACAAAGGTTGTATTTCCGTATCTCTTAGTTAAGTGTTAACTAGTTAGCTTTTTCGCCTAAACTTCTAGCCGACGATCCGTAGTCGGGTTTCTCGGCACCGTTAAAATTTTAATTTGGCATGATCGATGCCTTGTGAGACCTTACTAGTGTGCCTAGGAACCCTACACCCTAGTGGGAGCTGGGTAGTCTACAAGCACATCCTTATTCAGGTCCCTAGTCGTAGGATTATCGAGACAGGGCATCAATACTCCGGAGTAGACTAGTGTGTACGCTTCTCATACCAGTTGGGGAGATGGTCTGTCCCACAGTCGTCAGTACGTCGTACTGGAGATAGTATATATGTGCTCGTTGGGTTACGGGTATACCGGACAGGACTCGCAGGGAACTGTAGGTTGGTTTTATACCAGTCGTCAGTTAACAGTTCCCAGGTGACATGAGTACAGCATAGTCCGCAGACTTGACACTGCTACTTCGCCTCGAGTGTGTCCCACTGTTCTTAGATTGCTACCCTACCACGGCTCAAAGGAGTCGTGCAAACAGGTAGCAGTTGGGTGCAGTCCCGAGCACTTGGAGGCAGTGGTGGTTAGACAGGATTCATCTCTCCCGGTATTGGGAGTTGATATCGCGCTGTGTCAGAAAGCCATTACGCAAAGTCCCTGGCCAGGGCAAGCGAGATTTGCTGCTGGTTCCAGTAGTTTCTCAGGGTGTAATGGGCTTCACTCCGACATGACTTATACCGCTATTAGGGGACTGACGCTTGCCGCCCCCTAGGCCTGATATGTGATAGTCTTAGACGAACAGACCGGACTGTACGGAGATTGTCACATCAGGCTCAGTAGGAGTTCGGATGGGTTTCCTCATCGGCCTTCTTATCGACATCTACCTGGGGACCGTTACGTACAGCTAGTGCCGCTTGCGGTCTGTGGTTAAACCTACTGCCAGCGTAGTATTCGAGTCATTAGAGTCCCACACAGAGAGTTTCCCTGCTCCTGGCGAAATGATATAGAGGTTGTATGGTTTTACGACAAGGGTTCGGATGCATACGTGTGTTTACGCACGTACGACTGTTGGACAGTTTTTACCAGCCGGCTTTGGTTTAAGCCAGATTCTAGTATCGGGATATTGGATTTATACAGTCTAAAGTTTTTCCGTGTTTTCAAGGATAGGAGGGGCGTTCTCGTAATTTCGCGAGAAGCTTCTAGAAGGATGGTGACTTGGGGGTTTAGGTGGCATATGCATTAAATGAGATTAGTGACTCATTTGTGTGATTCATCCTTGTCATTAATGCATCATAAATGATTAATGACTCATGTAGATGAATCACTCATTTGTTTGATAAATATAATGCTTCATATATTTGATAAATATAATGCTTCATATATATCATGAGAGATCATTATCTCATTCTCATTCTTATGCTCACCTTCTCTCTCCTCAAGCTCTCTCTCTTCAAACCCTAATCCTCCCCTGTCATGTGTTGAGATAAAGGATTAGAATAGACTAATCAATCCATAATCCAACTCTATATCACCTAGGTTACTTAGATTAACACTTTAAGAAACCTAGTTACCTCAAGTTAGAGGTGAAGCTTGAAGTATAGCTCTCGGGTGGATCATCTACTACATAGAGAAGGCCGGAGAGGAGGTGGAGAACGAAAAGACGAAGGACACGGCTCATTAGGTATAATCACTTCACATAGTAATTTAGAACTCTTATGCTTATGTTAGTTATCATTTAGCAACGATTCTTGCGGTTAGTCGATGTTATTGCAAAGAACAAGATCGTTTTTCATATTTCCGCCTCCCCGCAAGTCGTGGGGTGTAGTACATCGACTTACACTTACCCGGTGTAAGGATAAAAATTTAACTTTGAACTGGGAGAAGTGCCACTTCATGGTACGCGAAGGTATTGTCTTAGCGCATATCATCTCGCAAAATGGCATTGAGGTGTATAAAGCTAAGATTGAGGTAATTTCCAATCTTCCTCCTCCCAAGTGCGTTAGAGACATCCGAGCTTTCTTTGGCCACACCAGTTTCTATAGACAGTTTATCAAGGATTTCAGCAAAATTGCTAGAACCTTGACTCTTCTGTTGGCCAAGGACACCACATTCGATTTCAACTCGAGCTGTGTGACTGCATTTGAATCACTTAAAAGCTCACTCACTTCTGCTCCCGTACTTTCTTCTCCTGACTGGACGTATCCATTTGAGATTTTGTGCGATGTGTTTGACTTTGCTATTGGTGCGGTCCTCGGACAGCACATTGATAAAAGGCCGCACGTAATCTACTATGCTAGCCGAACCCTGAACAATGCCCAGATGAATTACACAACAACCGAGAAGGAATTCTTAGCTGTAGTGTTTGCCTTAGAAAAATGCAGCCCTTACTTAATCGACTCTCCAGTCGTTGTCTACACAGACCATTCTGCTCTTCGTTATCTTTTTGCAAAGAAGGACGCAAAATCTCGGCTGATGCGTTGGATCCTCTTACTCCAAGAGTTTGATCTTGTTATTAAAAACAAAAGAGGATGTGAAAACGTGGTGGCCGACCATCTTTCACGACTTCCTTCTTCGCCGACGCTTTCACTTCAAATAAACGACGTTTTCCGGTTGAACAGCTCTTAACAGTATCATGCGAACCCTGGTTCGCAGATATTATGAATTATTTAGCAATAGGATAACTACAAAACGAGTGGTCAAGTCATGACAGACTTCGATTCTTATCCCAAGTGACGCACTTTTACTGGGACGAACCGTATCGGTTTAAATACTGTCCCGATCAAATTATTCGTTGGTATGTGCCTAATAAAGAATTCATGAGTGTGCTGTCATTTTGCCACGATCAAGCGTGTGGCGGGCATTTTGGCCCAAGAAAGACAGCTGAGAAGATCTTGCAGTGTGGCTTCTACTGGCCACAACTCTTCAAAGATGCTTAAGATTACTGCAAGACTTGCTCTCGGTGCCAACACTAGGGCCAGATATCCAGGAGAAACGAGATGCCGCTCCAACCAATCTTGGTTGTGGAGAGTTTTGATATTTGGGGGATTGATTTTATGGGGCCGTTTCACAGCTCTTTTGGAAACTTGTATATTCTTCTCGCTGTTGATTATGTCTCTAAGTGGGTCGAGGCTGTGCCCAGCCGGACTAACGACAACAAGGTTGTCATTAGATTACTTAAGGAAAACATTTTCTCCCGATTTAGACACCCCCACGCAATTATTAGCGACAATGGAACTCATTTCTGTAATAGGACTTTCGAGTCCTTGATGCAGAAATATTCCATTAATCATAAGCTGTCAACGCTGTACCATCCCCAAACATGTGGGCAACCCGAGCTTTCAAATCGGCAAATCAAACAGATTTTGGAGAAAACGGTTTCAAAAAACCATAAGGATTGGTCTTTAAAATTTAGTGATGCCCTTTGGGCATTTCGAACTGCTTATAAGACCGATCTTAGCATATCTCCTTATCGGCTTGTTTACGGAAAGGCTTGCCGCCTTCCAGTAGAAATAGTGTATCGTGCATTTTGGGCTATAAAGGAGTTGAATTTATCTCTTGATAATGCGGGCAACCATCGGAAGCTGCAGTTAAACGAATTGATCGAGCTTCGGGATGAAGTTTACGAAAATGCGGTTGTCGTTAAAAATCGAACTAAGGTGTTTCAAGATAAACACCTTACGCGAAAAACTTTCAAACCTGGTCAACAGGTGCTTCTTTACGACACCCGGTTACATTTTCATCCCGGGAAGCTCAGATCTCGCTGGAAAGGACCATATTTTGTGCGGACTGTATATTCACACGGTGCGGTCTATTTAGAAAATCCTGAGGACGGTTCACTCTTTAAAGTGAATGGACATAGGTTAAAACAGTTCCTCACCACTGACCCTTCGGAGGAGCTTCTGATGTCGCAGGAGCCGGTTTACATCGACTGATTTTCCTCCGCTTACCACAAAACTTCGGTTATCCAGCCATAAACAGTGAAAACACTCTTTTAAATATGTTTGGGGGTATGTCACAATTGTAATTATAAAAAAATAAAATAATAAAAAAAATCGTGGTTATTTTTTGTAAATATTCAGTTCTAATACATAAATAAGTAATAATACAATTTTTCCTTTACAAAATAAATTGTTCTTTTTGCAAATGACAAAAATAACCCCTATAAAAACAACCAGGCCCCTTCTCTGCATTTCCCGACCCCTAATTCTATCTCAAACTCAAAACCCTAGCCGCCACAGCATTCCTTGCTTCTGATCGCTCTCCGCCGCCGCGCAACCGCCGCCAACTACAGCTTCCTGCCGCTGATCCGCCGCAGGGAGCAGTGAGGAAACTACTATTAATAAGTTTGGGGGTGAGGGTATTCTAAATAGTTATCTTTGCATTACATCTGCATATTTTTATTTTTTGTACATATTTTTTTTTTCTTTGCATATTTAATTCCGCATTGCATCTTTATAAAAAATATAAAAATTAAAAATAAAAATAAAAATTAAATTAAAAAATTAAAAAATTATAAAGAATGAAAACTTCAATTTTGGCCATATTTCACTTAAATTCAACATTACGGTTGACTAGTTAGGAAAAACTAGATCCTAAACTTAGTAAATTAAAAACCCTAAAAATAAGCTTTCTTAAAATTTAATTGTTGAAAATATACGTCCTTGTAGTTTATTTAGAAGTATGCAAATTTTGAATTCAGTTCTTGGGCTAAATCGAAATAATGGAAGAGTATTGAAAGCTCTATTTGAAGTATAAGTCTGAAAAATAATTCTGAACCTTAAGTCCAAATTCTGGAAATATATACCCTACCTTACGCACTCACACACATCTTGAAACTTGAGATAGTAGAGGATTCCTTGAAATGCTCTTGTCTAAAATCCTTAGTGTGAAGGAAAATAAAATAAAAGTATAAGTGGTGAATAAAGAGATAAAAAAAATTAACACTGGTTTTGTAATTACTTAAGGAAGCATAAATAAAAAATATAGCGAGGGTGCTTTATTACCTAGTGCCTTAGACTAACTGGTTTGGGAGTCTCTGCTAAGCCTTAGGTATTGCAAGAGGAGAAATTACGCCTAAATGCGCAAGCACATTTTGTAATCGGTCGTTTAGTATCTCAAGAAATATTAACGGTCGCATGATGGATGTGTGAGCAATTTCATCTAAAATTCACCAACAAAAGGTATTTTTGAAGATGGACAAGAGTATGATAGCTTGAATTAAATTTCCAAGTGTAAGGGTGATAATTACACACCTAGGGGTATATGATTGGGGTTTGGAGGAGAGATAGGAATAATAGATAGGGCTTATATCTTCAGTAGAGATGATAAAAAATCCTGAGTTAAGATTGCACCTTAGAAGGAAAACTTAGGACATGTTGAAAGCTTTATAAACTAGAAAAACATATATGATCTTAAGATAAATGAAAAGGAAGTGTGAAAAATACGGGTTGATGATTTATAATTTGAAGATAATAGAATTTCTTGCTAAAATACTGAATTGAAGAATTAGAGTCAACAGCCAAATTGATCAGATTTTGTGGGTAGTATCCGCTGAAAACCCTCAGGAGACAACACTCCTCCTACTAGGGACACCTAGAGGTTTAACGGCATATTGCATGAGCTCAGTGCAATCGCGTTCCCTGTGAAAGTGAGGTTAGGATTTTTTGAGAATAAAATTGGCTTTGCTCGGGACCAGCAAAAGATAAGTTTGGGGGTATTTGTTCATATCAGATTTTTGCATTTTTATATCGCCCATTCTTAATCACATTGCATATAAGTAGGTTCTTTTGATCCATGTCTGCTAAATAGTTGCAGGTTACAGGTTCTCAGCTCTTTACAGTGAAATTCATGAAAAGTCGCAACACATGCGGGACTAGGACCAACAACAGATGAATACTGATCTCCGCTAACCATTCGTATGATGCCGCCTACCAGTTCTAGGGACAAATAGAAAATCATTAGGCACTTCAATGCACAAAACATAAGGGCAGCAAAAGATCCAAGACTTCAACGCGGAGCTCAAGGCAAAAGTCCACATCATTCTGCACTGTTGGACAACTGGAAGGAAATTGAAGAGATTCTGAGAAACCAAGTGAATAAAACAGAAGATATAAGCAACATGGACAAGCCCTGAAAAGATGGCCCTACGATCCTACCAATTGGCCGCGGAACCGCGGCCGCGTTCTGCGGATGTCGGTGGCAGTGTCGGTGCTTTGACTCGGCTCTCTTGGGGTAGTTTTGTAATTTCATGTATGGATCAGAATGTAAACCTAGGGTTTTCCTATCTATTAATAGGAGAGATCAAAGCCAAATGAAGTATGCCTCTTTTTATTTTTAGATTTAGAATTTAAAATTCTCTATGAAAAATTGTAGTGAGTTTTTTAGAGGTTATCAATAAAAGTAAGTTCTTTTTATTTTTCTAGTATTTGTTTATCACATTTTTATATATCTACAATTTTCATTTGTTAACTTAGTCGTAGAATTAAATCAGTGTTTTTATTTTGTTATCCTCTTATCTATTTTTTTTACAACGATGATGCTTGAGTAAGATTCTTGCCTAGGTGAGGTCTCAAATAGCTAGTTGTAATTCCTCTTAACCTAAAATTCTTTCTACCTTCCCTTTTGTTTTATTTTTTATCTTTTTAATGGGTGAGTAATTTCTCACTTGTTAGGGCAGGAGAAGGAAGGTTTGAGAGAAGGAAATCTCTCTCACTCCTTTCTTTGCCCAACACTTTAAATTCGGACACCCTTTAATTGACCTAGAATCCGCTCACTACGGCACCGTAACCTACATGATAGCGGTGATTCCCTAGTTAGACCGGTTGTGGTTGAATTAACCGGAGGTTAGGGCTAAGAGCCAAGAACGGACGGACAAGGACCAAAAGGAAGAAACTAAGCATGGATAGCCTAGCTTATACTTGTAAGTCTCTTCTTAGTCATGCTAATCCTCGTTGTTGCCAATTACCTTTAACACCGATATTAATATCTAAGGCATTGAAAGAAGTTAGAAATTCCTAACTCGAACTAACCTAATCCTAACCCTAGCAAGTATTTTATCATCCTTTATATCATTCGTAGATCTTAAAACAAAACTCAAAATATTTTGGATTTAACTCGTTAAAACATAAAGAAAAAGATTACATCTCCCTGTGGATCGACCCGTACTCAACCGGCTAGCTACCAAGCGACACTGTCTTGATTGCGGTAATTTAAAATTAAGAACGCACAGAAAAACGTAACAATCAGCGCCCAAGACTGGAAGAGCAAGAACATCCGCCTGCTTCCTGCTCACGGTCTGGAGTCCTTTGTCTCTGGGTCCTCTTTTCTCTGTGGATTACAAATCTCGTAATCCATCGGCTCGTCGGCCCGGTCAGGTGTACTAACAGAAACGATTCGGCTCTGACACTCTTCTGGTCATCTCTCGGCCAATTAGCATGACCACTCGTAAGGCAGAACGTCACTGGCGTCGGCCTCTGGCCCTATGAATACATGTGACACAACTGATCCTCGGTGCAAATCTTATCGCAGAAGTGTCCTGGAAGGAACCTGCTCAAGGTCTCTTCCGATCGCGCCTATGCCAAACTAGACGGAGGCTGGTACTCTAACATAATCTTTTCACATCTTCTGGACATCTGAGTTCTCAGCACAGCATTTCCTCGGGAACTGGCCGTGTCCTAACGCCTCTGTATACATATCCGATCTCTAATCTCAACAGGGAGTAACAATAGCTCGTTAACATCTTGCACGAACCTCTTTCTCCACTCGTCCTTGTTATCGTCCACTTCGACGTCACGTCAGGCTATCTGCGTACTGCAATTGTTCTCGGCTACAGTCAATCCGGAGTCTCTCGCACGGACTCGAAATTACGAACTCGGTATCTTCATCACTCTGTAGAAGATATCTAGTCGAACACGTCCTCGGGAACTCATCCCAATCATCGGAGGAATATATCTTTTTCATCTGATCATGATCAACTCACAACGCATCTGGGTAAGGTCCTCTATCCGAAGCTGGTCAACTTACTGATCTCCTATCGGATCATCCAACGAACAACGTCATCTCTGGATCGATCTACTCTAGATCTGAGTAAGATCCTCCACACTAGATATCTTTAACTCAACTGGGCCTGCGTCGGTACATCAAATCTGACGAATTATAGGGTTCCTTAGCACCCTCACGGTGTTTACAAGGGCATCGAACATGCCATTTCAAAATTTTCTAGAGAGCTAAAGAACCCGAACGAGGATCGAACTAGAGACTTAGGGTTTTCTAGATTGTAAACTCTTTACAAACTAAAGTGAAGAAGGAATACAACCTTTTTAGACCGGTTTTTCACTTCAATAGCTCCAAGTAGTAGTCCCTTCGCTGCGATCAAGAACTCCCGGACTCTAAAGAGGCTCCACAAGATGTACGAAACAAGCTTGCATCGAAGTCTTCGAGGCCGAAGATGATCTACGTCGAGGAGACACTAGCTCATGCTATCTCTTCACTAATGGTGAGATTAGTGAAGCAAATACCCTAAACTAAATGGCAAGTAGTATAGGATGATGAAGTAGGAAGTGGGCTCACTTTAGTTTTATTTTTCTCACAAGGTTTCATCACTTAGAAAAAACTTACCAAGCTTTTTCTCAAGTGAGGAAGAAGAAGAGGAATGAAAAAATTCATGAGGTTAGAAATGCAACCATGGTAAGTGTATGTCATGTACTAACCATTCTAGGGAATAAACCATAGCTATGAGTTAAGAATTATCTTAAGCTAGACAAACAAGTGGACTAAGTCAATGTTTTCTACAAGCTTCTCCAAGCTTCAACCATGACCCATTATCCATGTTGTTTGAATTACTTAAAACAAATAAAACCCTAACTTTAACCTAGCATGGTGTGAGTCTCATACAAATATGTTGCATGTGTAACCTAGCATGACACAACAATATATATCACATATATATTATGTGCAAAAAGAAAACAATAAATTTAACATATATCACATATATATCAATGTATCAAATGTGAGAAAAAGAAATAGTTAAGTGAGCTAATATTAGTTAATGTAATTTAATATATCAAATATATAATTCTAAATTGAATTATTAAATCAACATTTGATTTAAAAATCCGGCTATATTACATATAACCAACTAATATCAAATGTAACAACTTATCGAATCAACACTTGATCCGATAACCCGGCTATAACTCATATAACCTTTGATGTTACATATCGTGAGCATAGAATGCGGTATCACATACTCGCATTAATCTCGGTCCCCCACAAATCACATATGTGCTCCTACTTCGTTTCGCATGAACCAGGAAACCACTGTGTATGACTCTAAAGACTCGTCGATATGACGGCAGTAGGTGATGATCATATCAAACACCCACAAGCCGCAAGCGGTCTGCTAAACGTAACGGCCACCCGGGTATTGAGCAATCAGAAGATCAACAAGCAAGCCTGCTCGTACTCCTGCGAATCCAATCAGTAACACTACCATACAGTCCGGTCTCTTCGTCTGATATATCGCATATTACAGGCTAGGGGTGGTATAACGTCAGACCCCAATAGCCTGATAAGTCATGCCGATGCAAGGTCCATAACTGTTCGAGAAACTAATGATAACACTTAACAGAAAATCTCAGCAATCCTGGCCACGGATTTCCTGTTATGGCCAATCGAGCATAGCGCAACATCAACTCCCAATACCGGGAGACACGACACCCCTCCTATCTCTCATTACCTCCATGTGACTCGGAACTTTACCCAAAAACCACCTTTTTGCACGATCTCTTGACCGTGGTATGGTGGAAATCAAAGCACAGAGGGAATCATACAAGACTCTATGACGATCTTGGGTCTACAGACTAACCTGTACCAGTGTCACCAGAGAACTGCTATCCGACGATAGGTATAATACCATCTAGGAGTTCTCGGCGAGTCCTGTAAGTCTACGTTGCACACCCCGGTTCTTACGGGGAGGCGGAAACGGTGAAAAACAATAATTTACCACAAAGGCAACATGGACTAAAAGCCGGATCTTTGCTAAACTAGAAACTAGCTAACTACTAGAGGCTTTAACTACTATGCCGTAGAAATTATACCTCACGAAACCGGTCCTTCGGGTCTTCATTCCGCTGTCCCGCTCGTCCATCCAAGCTCCAAGGAACGATCCGGATCTTGGTCACCTCCGCGGCCTTCTTGAATCGAAGACGATCCACCCGAGAGCAGTGCACCGAGCTCCACCTTGAGCCGAGGCAACTAGGGCAACGGGATCGCTAGTCTAGATGCCCTAGGTTGTGTAGTTGAGATATATGGAAGTGTTTGTCTTTGTGGGATCTTTTTCTCTCAACACATGAGATCAAAAGAAGAAATCAAGAGGAGGAAGGAGGAGGAGCTAGCAACCATGGAGCATTTCTTTTCTTCTCATGAGCAAGATCAAGAGAGAGAATGAGAAATGAATTATGAGCTAAAGAAATGAACCATGGTTGCAATAATACAAAACTATCATCATTACCAATCCTTTCATGATAAAGTTGATGGCTACTAATTGAATTGACCATTTTCATAAACCAAAAAGAAAAAGAAGAGTGTAGACCTCTCATGAAGGTCAATGGTCAACTTTGGTCAACGGGTCAACTAAGTCAAGAATGGTCAAGGTGGTCAAATGGTCAAAGCAATTAGCCATCATATAATTATCACTCAAAAGGATTAGTAAATAATGTCCGTGGCTCATAATGGTTTTGACCGAACGAATTACCAAAACCCTAATGAGTCCGCCTCAAAATGGTTTTGGCCGAACCAACTGCCAAAACCCTAATGAGGCACCTCCTCCTTTTGCTCTCCTCAAAACTGTGCATACACACCCGCATCCGCATTCCGTAAAATGCGAATGCACAGAAGACAAAACAAATCCATCTGTGCAATACTAGAATCCGGCTTAAACCAAAGCCCACTAGTATTGCCTGCCCGAACAGCATACGCACACAAGTGCACGTAAGTGATCGCAGCCCTGCCGTTAAACCATACGACCTCGACATGTTTTGCTCAGTGCAGGGAAACTCTCTGTGTGGGACTCTAAAGACTCGACACTATGCTGGCAGTGTATTTAACCACTGACCGCAAGCGGCACTAGCTGTACGTAACGGTCCCCAGATAGATGTCGATAAGAAAGCCGATGAGGTAAACCCATCCAAACTCCTACTGAGCCTGTATGTGACAATCTCCGTACAGTCCGGTCTGTTCGTCTGATACATCGCATGGCGGGCCTAGGGGCGGTAAATGTCAGTCCCCTAATAGCGGTACAAGTCGTGTCGGAGTGAAGCCCAGAACACCCTGAGATAACACTGGAAACCTACCAGTATATCTCGCTTGCCCTGGCCAGGGACTACTCGTGTAATGGCTCTCCTAGACACAGCGCGATGTTAACCCCCAATACCGGGAGAGACGAATCCTGTCTAACCGTCACTGCCTCCAAGTGCTTCGGGACTGCACCCAACTACTACCTGTTTGCATGACTCCTTTGAGCCGTGGTAGGGTAGTAATCTAAGTACAGTGGGAACACACTCGAGGCGAAGTGACAGTGTCAAGTCAGCGGACTAAGCTGTACTCATGTCACCTGGGAACTGATAACTGACAATAGGTATAATACCAACCAACAGTTCCCGACGAGTCCTATCCAGTGTACTCGTAACCCAACGAGCACCCGCATACTATCTCCAGTACGATGTACTAATGGCTGTGGGACAGACCACCACCCCTGCTGGGATGAGAAGCGCATACGCTAGTCTACTACGGAGTATCGATGCCCTGTCTCGATAGTCCTACGACTAGGTGTTTGATATAGTACCCTCAGAGTCAATTATTGGATCACAGGCACATGATTGCAATGATTGAGGGAGGACCTATACCGGTTGGATAGTCTTACTCGAGATGATAATATGCTATCTGGTTTATCTTTATCATCGTGTACTGCTTTAGGAAACCTTACAGGTCACTATTGCACGTTGATAGAGCCCCTAGGATTCTTGCTTGACTACCAGCACTATGAGGGCGATCATATACGTTAGAGCTGGGGTCTATAAGCACATCCTTAAAAGGTCCCTAGTCGTGCGAGTTTCGAGACAGGGCATCGATTCTCCAGAGTAGACTAGTGTATACAGTCGAGACCCCGACGAGGGGCGGTGGCCGGTCTCACAAGCCACTGGTGTCAGTTGGTTCACCTAAGATGTATACAGGTGCTCATTGGGTTATGAGTACACCGGACAGGACTCGCCGGGAACCTGCTAGTTGGGATTATACCAGACGTCAGATAGCAGTTCCCAGGTGACATGTGTACAGTTTAGTTTATCGACCTGAGATCGTCATTTGTCTTGTGTGAGTTCCCACTGTACTTAGATTACTACCCTACCACGCTCAAAGGAGACGTGCAAACAGGTTTTAGTTGGGTATAGTCCCGAGCCACATGGAGGCAGTGAGCGGATCTGCACGGGTTCGTCTCTCCCGGTATTGGGGGTGAGGTCGCGCTGTGTGTAGGAGAGCCAGTACATGAAAGTCCTTGGCCAAGGCAGGAGATTTACTGGTAGGCATTCCAGTAGTATCTCAGGGTGTTCTGGGCTACACTCCGACACGACTTGTACAGCTTTTGTGGGTCTGACTTTACCAACCCCCTAGGCCCGCCATGCGATGCTCATAGACGAACGGACAGGATTGTACGGATATTTTCACTGACAGGCTCAGTAGGGTGTCAGGATGAGTTCGCTAATTGACGTCCCTTTTGGTCAATACCTGGTAGCCCATCACGTATTGGCTAATACCTCTGACGTGCTAGTGGTTAAATACACAGCCAAAGTATTGACGAGTCTTTAGAGTCCCCCACAGGCCAGTTTCTCAAGTTTCGGGTGAAATACTGTAGAGGCCGTATGGAGATAAGGCAGGATTCGATCAGATACGTGCGGTATTGCACGGATCGTGATCGGACGGATTTTACTAGCGGGCTTTGGTTTAAGCCGGATCCTCGTATTAGACAGTATAGATTTTGTCTCTTTGCATTTGTATTCAGTGGGAATACAAATGCGGGCATGTATATGCAGTCGTGGGGTTTTCCTGTAATTTATTACGGGATCAGTTTTCTGAAGTTGCCAGTTTGCATTCCGTTCCGGCCAGTTTTCCTTTGTTCCTTCCCGGCCGGACTTTTCCGATGGAGGGGGTTATTTGCAGTTGTGCAAATTACTTTTGTGGAGGGGTTATTTATGAAATGTTTTATCATGATAATTCAAAGCATCTTTGCTTTTCTTGCATTAATGATATTAGAAAGGATTTGAAATTGATATGATATTGTTATCATAATCTTTTGATGTGGTCACCTCTTTTCAATTCCTACACTCACCTCCCTTCATGTTTTAGTCTTATTCTCTCCACCATTTCCACCATGAGGGGCCGGCCATTTTTGAGAGGAGAGATGAGAGGTTTCATTTTGGTGAAGGAAAATGATTCATCACATTTCATGCTTGCCACAAAAATCCCTCACCTCTCCAAAGTTCATTGTTCATTCCTCCATGGCAACTTCAATTACCCCATTGAGGCAAAGATTCTACACTACACCTACAGTACCCTTGGACGCGTCGGCTTGACAACTTCGTGCCCGAGTTGCCTCGGTCTAGAGGTGGGAGCCCGTAAAAGAATTCGGCTACGTGGTGCCCTTTCCGACGAGGAGGTGACAGACGGAGATTCCGCGGGAGATCGGAGTGGAGACGAAGACCGAAGGACACGGATCGCTTGGTATATCTCTCTACCCATCTTTTAGTTTGCTAGTAGCTATGTTAATGGCCCGATCCGGGTTAAAAGTGCACGGTGGTGCCGGTTTACAGTTTTTTGTAAAGTTTTCGTTTACGCATTTCCGGCGTCGGATCGACGGCCGGGGCACCGCCGTGCACTTACATTGGTATCAGAGACACGCCATTAACCTAGTCTAGCTTGCTCTAGTATGTTTAGAACTCGATCGAACAAAATTCCCAAAAACCGTATTTTTCTTGCATCAGGTTTCTGTCGAAATTTTTTTAAGCTCCAAAAATTTTTCATGGTGTTGCAGAAATATGTGCATGGTGTTCTAAGACTTCTGAAAAAATTTGGTGGCATGATTCGACTTTTCCACCGCGGAACCACGGCCAAACACATGCATTGGCTGCGGTTCCGCGACCATAATAACCCCTTGTTGCACCATTTTTTTTCCAGTGGGTCCTAGTCTAAAAAATGGGGTTTTTGGAATATTATTTTTGGGCCCAGATTTTCTGTGAGTGCTACAGTAGTGCTTGGGGCCCACTTCGGTGAATTTGTTCGATCGGATATTTTAAACATGCTAGTTCACAGTATTTACATTATATCTGCGACCGTGAATGTCATTTGATCGGTAAATCCTGTCTAACTGCTATAGCCCTTTTAGACGGATTTGCGAACGTGACTTTCACGTTGATGTTCTGTGTTGTACTGTGATGTTACGGATTGGTCGTGGGGATAGCCAGGATGCAATATTAGTAAAGTTTTGTTTTATATGTATATTTGATATTGCGGGGCGAGCGTCCGACATGTGGACTGCCGTTACTGCCTGTTTCTATTATTCTTTTGCGGCACGACCGGGTCGAGGTCGATGTACCCGTTGTATGTATATTTTACTTTCTGTACTAGGATTACCCCACGGAGGGGTGCACGGATAGCCGGGTTCTAGAGGGCAACGGTCCCGCATCACATGGCATTCAGAAGGAGGGGGCTTCACTCTAGAATTGGCGGGCTATTCGCCGCACTCGTAGGGGGTACAGGTTGACCCAAGAGTGGTGCCCAAGTTACCGGATTCCGTGAAGTGCTGGGTGGTCCATTCACGTTGCTGAAGGGGGCTGCCTCGCTTCAGGTTTTGGCGGGTGAGTTGCCGCGCCCGTAGGGGTCTAGGATTTTCATTGCACAGGCTATCCACACGACCAGGGGAACGTCGGGTTTCAGTAGCGGCTCTATGAAACCCTGGGATCCCATATATCTGAATTGTTCTGTGATGCTGGTTACATTTCTGTGATGTTGCATTTTTATCACGCCTTGAGCGAATATTATATATTGATATATATACTAGTAGATGTTGTATATATTTTGCATCCGCGCTAGTCCAGTCCCCGCTCTGTCGTTAGTTAAGTAACCTAACGGGTGATGACGGGACCCAGTGGCGAATGCGGATGGCATATACGTACAACATTATTTTCGTTCTTTTGTGGTGTGATCAATTGATGGGACTGCGTTGATTCGGATCAATGCAAGCTAAACAAACTTATTCTGATGTTGTTGGAACATTTTTCAAAAAGCTGTTATTGCAAGGTCGTTCTCTTTTGTTTTGCACAGTGGTATTCGGTTATGAATATCCATCTCCTCAGTCAACGAGGCAAGGGCTGAGATCCTTTCACTAGGAGTGACCCCTTGGACAGAAGTTTGTGTCAGGGCAATAACTTCACTATAGCCGATTGCTTTTGCTTTGCATCGTGGTATTCAGTTGGAATATCCTGCACCCCATCCTATGAGGAAAGAGCCGAGATCCCTTCACCGGGAGTGACCTCTTTAGCAAAGGTTTTCGTTACTATATTTTTCTAAAAAGCTATCCGTTCCTTCAACGATATCAAGTTTATTACGTTAAAGGTTTTTCACCAGAAACCATTCGTAGCCCTCCGTCATTTCATATGGATAGTCAATAGTATTCAAGCTGTGTTTGTTGGCCAAAGTCAAGGCACAGTGTTTGGTAGCTGTTGGTTATTTATATGCAGCATAGATAGATGCGTTGGTTTGGGACAGTCGTATAACATTGTTGGCCAAAGTCAAGGGCTTGTACGGGTGGGTTCAAATTAACCTGGAGAATGACGGGTAGAACTTGACATGTGACTTATGATTTGTTGGCCAAAGTCAAGGTCATAAGAGCATGGGGCAAAAATCACATCGGGAGTTTCTAAAGAAACTGAAACTTGCCAGATATGCCCATACCTTCTGGAGTGTGATAACGTGAGCGGATTCCGTCACATTATCATGCGATGATAGTTGGATCCCGATTCCCACTGATGAGTTGGTTTACTCCTCGGGTGATCCCGACTAATTCTTCTTTCAGGTTTGGAGGAGAATTTGACGGTAGAGTGGGAGGTTTCCAGATTAGATAAAGTGATAACCATTCTGATCTAGGTTAGAGTGCACACTGAGTGTTTCTTTTCTCTCTCTCTCTTTGGCAGCGACCATGACCCGACCCTTGACCATGACTCAATGACCAAGTTAACTGAACCTTCTTAAAGATTGGCTTTTGGATTGTCAGAGTTGCAAACCTCATTGCCACTCTTACTTTTACCCTTTTCTCCAGGACACCTCGTATTATTACGAACGTCCACTTCCATTGGAAAAAACCATCGTATGGTTATATACGAACTCGAAGGAATTTATTCGTGGATGGTTTCCGGTTCTGGAGAAAACGAATAGGACTATTCAGTTGTCTTTTCCTTTTACCTTCTGTCAGGTTGCGAGTGCTCCTTGGATTAGGTCAGTACACCTATTACGAAAATTGGATAGTCTTCTTCCAAACCATAGGCAGGTGCCGACCGGTAGGGAATGAAGAAAACCATTTAGCCTAAACGGTGTACAGAAGGTATTAAGTTAAGACAAAGAAAGGGATTAGAAGGAAGGCAAAGTAAATTGCGACTGATATACACGACCATAACAAGTATTTCATTACCACTCCCACTTCACCTTTGTATTTCTCCAGAACACTCCGTATCACTACGAAGATCCACGGTTTATTTGGATATTCTATCGTATGGTTATATACGAGCTCGAAAGGAACTTGTTCCAGTGCGGGGATGGATTCTGGTTCAGGAGAAATAGGAATAAGGTTTATTCGGTTGTCTTTAATCTTCACCTTCTCTCGCATTGCGAGTGCTCCTAGGATTAAGACAGTACACCCATTATGCTTATTGGATAGTCTTCTTCCAAACCATAGGTTGGTGCTGCACGGTAGGGAAGGAAGAAAACCATTTAACCTAAGAGGGTGTACAGAAGGAAATGACTAAAGACATATAAAGGGATTTGGAGAGATGGCAAAGAATTATACGGTTACAGTTGTGAATCTGGATAATGGAAAAGGCATTACTAGAAATACCCGGATACCCTATCGAAACATTTCAATGTTTCAGTTTCACTGTGTATTGTTAAAAGAAAACTGATTTCCCAATTAGACACTTGCTCCAGGGTATGTATTTACCAGGTTTGATTCTCACATCCGTATGGTTTTACAGATGATGAGTGGGAGTAAGTTATTGGGAATTAGGTGATCATCCTCATTATATCGGAATTCGTTGTAATTGGTGATATTTGAGGAAGTCACCTGGATTGTTTGCCGGACAGCAAATATTTAGTTTTGAATATCCGTTGTTATGCACCAATTTCAAATTGATATATCTGTACGTCTATTTTCATAGAGTGAGATATACCTTTTTGAAATTATGTTCGTAAAATTTACCTATATCAGTGGATGGTTAGGTAAAGAGCATTAAACAACGGTGTAATTCTTCATAACCATAAGTACAGTTTTCAACCTACGACACCCAGTGAATGAGTTATTAGACTCAAGGGACTTATACAGAGTATTGTATATTGTCCAGTGTCCATAAGGATAGAGGGGTTGGTCCTCGTACTATATTCGGTTTACTTATGACTTCTCTAATTCTTAGACAGGTGTTTCGTAGAAACACAGGGTCTAAGTTTTGAGAAGTTATTGGTGTATGAATAAAGTAGAGAACCAGGAGTTGCAAGTATCGGGATTCTTCAAGGTGATTGAAGATGTAGATACTTGTGTATGGTATTCAGTTGATAGTAATGATTAAGAGAACTTTCTTCTCTTTCAGGTTACTCATAATTGGAAGTACTCCTAAGTTGAGTAATGTTGATCGGCCTCTTTCCATTTAGTTGACATGCATTAGAGACAGCTGCATGATTTGAATCTGGTTCAATTAAATCAGTGTCTCTGTTTCTATATTGGATGTAGAACAGTTCATATCTTAACGTTGTTATGGTACGGGGAGTTGTCCGGCTTATGCTTAAAACCAGACTCGGGATAACTCAAGGCACATTTCTGTAATGGCTGTTTGTGGGTTGACCCAGGCTATGACGAGGGTTGACTTTCTACCATCTGGAAGATCAATAGTGATATTGTTCTTGACTCGCCACAATTTTAAAAGAAATGGATTTTTTTCAGAAAATAGTAGTGGGAGTATGGTAGAACTGGAAGTGATTCCAGAACCGCAAACGATTACTGAAAATTTGATAGGAACCTAAAGATTCAATCTGGTTTGACATTCCATTGGCCACTCCGCAGATACGGTGGGTAACCTCAGGCACCCGAGAGGTACTCAGGTAGCCTCAAGGATGGTAGCGGGGAGGTTCTTGTTTACCCAGACTTACCATTTCTGTTATTCCAGACTGTGAGACCCGGCAGGAGGATGAGTATAGCGTCGTTCTAAACTAGCTTTAGAAGTGTACGTCTATATGACTCAGCCAGAGGGTTGTCATGGTCAGTGGGAGCAGCGGAAGCATTGGTGGACAGGTGGCTTATGTCTATTTATAGACTAAAGCAGATATGGCGGAGATAGATCATCTATTTCTGATGTGACAGTCATAGGTTTGACTTCATCAGAATAGGGGATGGATCTGTTAAGAAGGTAGTAGGGTGTAATGTCCTGGTATTTGGATGACATACACAGAGTAGGAAGTGATATTCCTATACTACGATCGGTTATACTTTGGTCGTCACACAGTAGTTTCTCCACATAAGGCTTGGATATTATATGAGACATTCTGGTAACTAGATCTATGGTTTTAGATCAAGATTTGGGAAGTATCCCAATCTGGGTACTTAGACAGCATTCTATGAGTATTTAGAATGGACGACTCCCGGCACGGTAGTATACCTGCAAGTGATGGAGTCACCCTCTCTAAAGGTGTCTTATAGACTAAAGTAGAGAGGGATGTGCATGATTGGCAGATCACTTACTTAGGCAATTGAGTCAATCATGAGATGTCAAGTACCACACCAGATGTTGTTCTTGCAGTAGATGCAATAAGTTGATTTTAATCCAATCCTGGAGAAACGATCGGAAGCAGTTTTAGAACATAAGTTGATGTTCTTGGGATTTGATAACGGCAGCCTCCTTTAGGAGACGGTTATCATTCCAGGCTTCTAAGGTGACATGGACGACAGGGTGGTCGTCAGAGTCATTGTTTTCCCTCTGACGAGGGGCAGTATTTTGGACAGGTGATCCAAGCAGATACTGAGGGAGGCATGGCGCAGGATACTGATTAAGTTCAGTTGACGATACAGTCTGAGAAGTTTGGATTTAGAGTTAATTTATGAATTAGGTCCCATCAGACATCCAGACATTCTAAGACAGGTATTGCTCATTTCGGGAGATGGCTTTCTCCGCGAACATGGGATATAGAGAGACATAGAAAGAAACATCAAAGCGGATCCACTCACTGAGGCTATTCCTCGAACGCAATAGTTTCGCAAACGAGCTTTGTGAGACTGACTAGTAGAGGAGTTGGGTGTTCGGTATCACACGGGCTGTGAGTATGCGACATCGCAATAATTAGCCTTGAGTGCAAGTGGGAGATTGTTGGATTTAGTGCCCTCAGAGTCAATTATTGGATCACAGGCACGTGATTGCGATGATTGAGGGAGGACCTATACCGGTTGGACAGTCTTACTCGAGATGATAGTATGCTATCTGGTTTATCTTTATCATCATGTACTGCTTTAGGTAACCTTACAGGTCACTATTGCACGTTGATAGAGCCCCTAGGATTCTTTCTTGACTACCAGCAGTATGAGGGCGATCATATACGTGGGAGCTGGGGTCTATAAGCACATCCTTAAAAGGTCCCTAGTCGTGAGAGTTTCGAGACAGGGCATCGATTCTCCAGAGTAGACTAGTGTATACAGTCGAGACCCCGACGAGGGACGGTGGTCGGTCTCACAAGCCACTGGTGTCAGTTGGTTCACCTAAGATGTATACAGGTGCTCATTGGGTTATGAGTACACCGGACAGGACTCGCCGGGAACCTGCTTTTTGGGATTATACCAGACGTCAGATAGCAGTTCCCAGGTGACATGTGTACAGGTTATTTCATCGACCTGAGATCGTCATTTGTCTTGTGTGAGTTCCCACTGTACTTAGATTACTACCCTACCACGCTCAAATGAGACGCGCAAACAGGTTTTAGTTGGGTACAGTCCCGAGCCACATGGTGCTAGTGAGCGGATCTGCAGGGGTTCGTCTCTCCCGGTATTGGGGGTGAGGTCGCGCTGTGTCTAGGAGAGCCAGTACATGAAAGTCCTTGGCCAAGGCAGGAGATTTACTGGTAAGCATTCCAGTAGTATCTCAGGGTGTTCTGGGCTACACTCCGACACGACTTGTACCGCTTTTGGGGGTCTGACTTTACCAACCCCCTAGGCCCGCCATGCGATTCTCATAGACGAACGGACCGGACTGTATGGATATTGTCACTGACAGGCTCATTAGGGTGTTAGAATGAGTTCACTCATTGACGTCCCTTTTGGTCAATACCTGGTAGCCCGTCACGTATTGGCTAATATCTCTGACGTGCTAGTGGTTAAATCCACAGCCAAAGTATTGACGAGCCTTTAGAGTCCCCCACAGACCAGTTTCTCAAGTTTCGGGAGAAACGCTGTAGAGGCCGTATGGTGATATGGCAGGGTTCGATCAGATACGTGCGGTATTGCACGGATCGTGATCGGACGGATTTTACTAGCGGGCTTTGGTTTAAGCCGAATCCTAGTATTAGACAGTGTAGATTTTGTCTCTTTGCATTTGTATTCAGTGGGAATACAAATGCGGGCATGTATATGCAGTCGCGGGGTTTTCCTGTAATTTATTACGGGATCAGTTTTCTGAAGTTGCCAGTTTGCATTCCGTTCCGGCCAGTTTTCCTTTGTTCTTTCCCGGCCGGACTTTTCCGATGGAGGGGGTTATTTGCAGTTGTGCAAATTACTTTTGTGGAGGGTTTACTTATGAAATGGTTTATCATGATAATTCAAAGCATCTTCGCTTTTCTTGCATTAATGAGATTAGAAAGGATTTGAAATTGATATGATATTGTTATCATAACCTTTTGATGTGGTCACCTCTTTTCATTTCCTACACTCACCTCCCTTCATGTTTTAGTCTTATTCTCTCCACCATTTCCACCATGAGCGGCCGGCTATTTTTGAGAGGAGAGATGAGAGGTTTCATTTTGGTGAAGGAAAATGATTCATCACATTTCATGCTTGCCACAAAAATCCCTCACCTCTCCAAAGTTCATTGTTCATTCCTCCATGGCAACTTCAATCACCCCATTGAGGCAAAGATTCTACACTACACCTACAGTACCCTTGGTCGCGTCGGCTTTCCAACTTCGCGTCCGAGTTACCTCGGTCTAGAGGTGGAAGCCCGTAAAAGAATTCGGCTACGTGGTGCCTTTTCCGACGAGGAGGTGATGGACGGAGATTCCGCGGGAGATCGGAGTGGAGACGAAGACCGAAGGACACGGATCGCTTGGTATATCTCTCTACCCATCTTTTAGTTTGCTAGTAGCTAGGTTAATGGTCCGATCCGGGTTAAAAGTGCGCGGTGGTGCAGGTTTACAGTTTTTTGTAAAGTTTTCATTTCCGCATTTCCGGCGTCGGATCGACGGCCGGGGCGCCGCCGTGCACTTAAACTAGGGACCTGTATAAGGATGTGCTTATAGATTACCCAGCCCCCACAAGTGTGACTGCCATCACAACGCTGGTAATCAAGCAAGATCCTAAGGGCTCCACTAATATGTATATAAGCGATATGCTAAAAGAAACACATGCACATATTGAACTAGAGACAAACCAAGTAGCATACTACCATTTTGAGCAAGATTGTCTATACAACTGTAAATATCCCAAGCTTCCATTAAGTAATATACAAGCTAGTATGATACAGTAATGGCCTCTAGGGCATATACACTAACAATCTCCCACTTGCACTATGGCCATGTACTGGCGTATCGAAGACCTATCATCTCGATCAGCCGCTCGAAATGAGTCTGGGGTAGGGCCTTCATGAGTGGATCTGCAGTGTTATCCTCCGAACTTACTCTCTTCACCTCGATCTCCCGGCGATCTACGATCTCCCTGATCAGGTGGTGCCGCCTCAAAATGTGCCTGGACTTCTGATGGGACTTGGGTTCCTTCGCTAAAGCTATAGCGCCGTTGTTGTCGCAATACAGCGGTATTGGATCAACAATGGTAGGAACCACCTGAAGCTCCGTGAGGAACTTCTTCATCCAGATAGCTTCCTTTGCGGCATCGCAAGCAGCTACGTACTCCGCTTCCATAGTTGAGTCAGCAACGGTCTCCTGCTTGGAACTCTTCCAGCATACCGCCCCTCCATTGAGGGTAAAGACATAACCCAACATGGACTTGGAGTCATCCTTGTCACTTTGGAAGCTGGAGTCAGCAAAGGCCTCGATCTGGAGGTCTTTTCTGCCATGCACCAAGAATATCTCCTTAGTCCTTCTTAGGTACTTGAGAATGTTCTTTACCGCTATCCAGTGTTTCTCCCCTGGGTCTGACTGATACCGGCTTACAACGCTCAATGCGTATGCTACATCTGGTCTGGTACATAACATCGCATACATTATAGAGCCTACCGCAGAAGCGTAGGGTATAATAGACATGCGATCCCTTTCCAAATCAGTCTTGGGAGACATCTCTTTGGAGAGGGTGATCCCGTGACAAGCCGGTAAATTACCGCGTTTTGAATCTTCCATACTGAATCTTTTCAGTATGGCGTCAATGTACTTGGACTGTGAAAGTCCCAACATCCTCTTAGATCTATCACGATAGATCTGGATCACCAGAATGTAGTTGGCATCGCCCAGGTCCTTCATGGAGAACCTCTGCGACAAGAATCCTTTGACTGACCGTAGCATAAGAATATCATTTCCTATTAGGAGAATGACATCCACGTACAAGACGAGGAATACCACAGTCCCCCCTACAATCTTACTGTAAATGCATGGTTCATCTGGGTTTTTGATAAAGTCGAATTCCTTGACAGTATCATCAAAGAAGATGTTCCAACTCCGCGATGCCTGCTTCAGTCCATAGATGGACTTGAGCAACTTGCACACTTTACCGCTGCTCCCACTCTGAATGAATCCCTCCGGCTGATCCATATAGACGCACTCTTCTAAATTTCCATTTAGGAAAGCCGTCTTTACGTCCATCTGCCAGATTTCATAATCGTGGAAAGCAGCAATGGCAAGAAGGATCCGAATGGATTTGAGCATAGCCACTGGAGAAAAGGTCTCGTCATAGTCCAAACCAGGTCTTTGACGAAAACCCTTTGAAATAAGTCTAGCTTTATAGGTTTCAACCTGCCCATCTATACCAATCTTCTTTCTGAAGATCCATTTGCATCCTACGGGTTTTACCCCTTCTGGAGCAATGTCCAAAGTCCAAACTTTGTTGGTGTACATGGACTCCATCTCGGTCCGCATTGCATCCAGCCATTTTACCGAGTCACCGCTCTGAATGGCTTGCTGGAAGCTAGTAGGCTCACCATAATCCATAGTGCAATCCTCTCTATCCCCATCTATGAGAAAACCGTAGTATCTCTCGGGCGGATGAGACTGCCTACTACTCTTGCGGAGTGGCGCTGGGATGTCCGGTTCTCTTGAATCTTCTGGTTCTTCCAAGCTTTCAGTAATAGCTTGTGGTTCTGGAATTTCTTCCAGTTCTACTACGCTCCCACTTGTTTCTTTTTCTAAAAACTGATGTTCCAGAAAGTGGGCATGACGAGAAACAAAAACCTTTTGTTCCTCTGCGTAATAGAAAAAATACCCCCTGGAGTTCTTTGGGTATCCCACAAACTTACACAGTACTGAGCGTGCCTCGAGCTTGTCCGCATGCTGCTTTTTTACAAAAGCTGGACATCCCCATATCTTCAAATATTGAAGTTGGGGTTTCTTCCCACACCACATCTGATATGGTGTCGTAGGCACAGTCTTGGAGGGAACCTTGTTCAAAAGATATGCAGCTGATTCTAGTGCATAACCCCAGAAGGACCGCGGTAACTCAGCCTTACTCATCATGGATCGAACCATATCCAATAGGGTTCGATTCCGTCTTTCCGATACACCATTGTGTTGTGGTGTGTATGGAGGAGTAAGCTGAGAGAGAATTCCATTCTCTTTTAAGAAGCCCAGAAACTCGGCACTCAAGTATTCACCACCTCGATCAGATCTCAGTGTCCTGAACTTTTGCCTGTTTGTTTTTCAACTTCATTCTTGTATTCCTGAAATTTCTCAAAGGCCTCGGATTTGTGCTTCATTAGGAAGACATGTCCATACCTATAGAAACATCTGTTAAAGTAATGAAGTATGAATAACCACTTCGCGCATGTGTAGACATTGGACCACACACATCACTGTGTATGAGTCCCAAGAGCTAGCTTGCTCTTTCTTCATGTCTAGTGAATGGAGTCTTTGTCATCTTTCCCATGGGACAAGATTCACAAGTGGCATAAGACTGGTACTCGAACGGATCCATGTATCCTTCTTTATGTAACTTAGTTAACCGTGTCTCATTAATGTGACCCAGTCTACAATGCAATAAGAAAGCCTGATTTAATTCCGGAGACTTTCTTTTAGGTGTGTTCTGGACACTGAAAACCTGAGCCTGATTCAGTACGTATATACCATTTTTCAATGTACCTGACCCAATCAGAACTTGATTTAGGTGGATGTTTACTACATCGCTTACAAAAGTAAAATCATATCCTTCCTTAGAAAGTAAGGATACAGATATGATATTACAAGTCGCACCTGGTACATAAAAACAGTCACGCAGAATCAATATCTGCCCAGTTGTCAGTCCAAGATGATATTCCCCAACGGATTCAGCATACATGCTCATTCCGTTAGCAACCCTGAGAGTCATATCACCTTTCTTGATAACCCTATGGTTTCTCAGAGCCTGTAACAAATTATAGATATGAGATCCTGATCCGGTATCCAATACCCAGGAAGTAGGGTTAACTGACATACAGTTCTCTATTACAAACACACCCGAAGCCGTAGCCACAACATGCTTCGAATTCTGGCAACTGGCTATACTAGCCCTGCAATCCTTCTGCCAATGTTCATTCCCGTAACAATAGGAACGTCCTTCCTTTACGACATCCAGCCCCAAAACTTCTGCCCTTCCCTTTCCTTCTTCTTCCTAGGTTTCCTTCAGGGTAGAAGGTAGAGACTACAAAATCAAGTCAGTATCTGACCCGTTCTTCAACGTGGTCTTCAGGTCCGTGAGCTCAAAATTGCTGGTCTCTGTAAGGACGTTGCCCCCTACAGATGACTCGATAGCTAACCTCGCTTGAAGCAATTCATTCGAGGTCACATATCTTGCGATATGAGATTGCTCTCCATATAAATCTTTGTTATGGAGGAAGATAGAAACTAAGTCCATCTCTCTCGTGCTGCCTCTGGTATGCACCATCAACCGAGGCTAACACGAGGCACTTGGCTTTCGCACAGTCTTTTTCCGATGTCTTGCGGATATGAATATCCGTAACAGGGGAAACTGGACCTGAGACGGCAGGGGTTGGATCAGTCAAGAGGTGTCCCAGCTTGTCATGGGCAATGGACATCTGGATAGGCCTTTGCTAGTCATAACAGTCAGATTCAGTCAATTTATTATCTAGATGTAACCTTGGTGTGGTCACTGGGTCGCTACAATTAAGAGAGAGAGAAGAAAACACTCAGCATGATGCTCTTGCAAGTTTAGATTGGTTTTTAATTTATGTAAACAGGATGGCTCCCACTGTCTCTTGAATCCCTCCTCAAACCATAAAGGAAGAATTAGTCAGGATCAATCTCACTGTACAATACTTGCTTAACCGTTCAGCCAGGCCAGTGTCGGTACTTCGAGGGAAGTTTTCAAACGCTTTCACGAAGTTCTTTAATTAAGTAACCTCTTTTCCCTGGGGCGTAGCCCTGCTAACACCTTTCTAGACACCTACTAGGTTTATAGCATTGATCGTTAAGTGAGAAATTTCCCGAGGAGTAGCATATACTCACAGTAGGATCGGGATCCGAATATCATCGCGTGACAAAACTGAAGGAATCTTACCAGAATCATCACACTCCAAATGGTATGCAGCGCTAGCAAGTTTCAGTTCTTTTGAAACTCCCGATGTGGATTTTTGCCCCATGCTCTTATGACCTTGACAAAGGCCAACATATCATAAGTCACATGTCAAGTTCTACCCGTCATTGTCCAGGTTAATTTGAACCCACCCGTACATACCTTTGACGAAGGCCAAAATAGTAGTACGACTGTCCCAAACCAACGCATCTATCTATGCTACAGATAAATATTCAGCAGCTACCAATCACTATGCCTTGACGAAGGTCAAAATACATAGCTTGAATAATACTGAATATTTAACTGAAATGGCGGAGGGCTACGAATGGTTTTGGCGAAACCGTGAACGTAGTGAACTTGATATAATCGATGGAACGAGATAGCTTTTAAAAGGAGTGGTTCAAGCTCCGCATGTAAAAAGCTGGGTTTTAAAAAGAACCGAGTGGTTCTGAAAGTGTTCCAACGAGTTTTACTTGGTTTATTTTCTTGCATTAATTTTTAATGCGTCCCATCATTTAATCCTACTATTGTAGAAAACAACCAAAATATGGCGTACGCTTATGCCATCCGCATTCGCCACGGGGTCCCGTCATCACCCGTTAGGTTACTTAACTAACGACAGAGCGTGGGCTGGACTAGCGCGGATGCAAAACATAAGCAACACCTAAATAGATATCATATATAGATATATAGCAATGATAGCCAATCCAGATCATAGATGAACACCTTGGATATACTAGGAATCCGCAATTCGTTCGAGCCTGCAACGAAAAGCGGATTACACGGTCGTGATGAATAGCCAAACCCCACCCTAGACCCCTACGGGTGCGGCAAACTACCCGCCAAGTACCCGAAGCGAAGCAACCTCCCTCAACCCGCGAGTAGGCCACTCGGCACTTCGAGATACCCGGTAGTTTGTGCACCCCACCTTGGGTCTATCCTAGGAGCAAAAACAGTAAAAAGAAATTATACAATGACGGCTACAACGTCACCCCGGTTGTGCGGCCAAACAAATAATATTACATCAATTTACAAATTTTACATGAATGAAAGAAAAAGAAACTCTCATCTCACATCCACCCCGACTATTCATCCGCGACAATCCACCGAGTTCATATCCACAAACGATGAACATTACAGGTCACAGATATGTATAACCCCCACTAATCGACGTATAGCGATTAGTGGACGTTCAATACATATATCACATCACAGAAAATATCCATTAGCCAAAGTATACGGAATATCGATCAAAATACGGATTTGTAACCACCCAAAAAAGTCAATTTGTTCTCTGGAAAATCTGGGTGGAAAAAACATGTACTAAAAATCCCAAAACAACACAAAAAGAACACTGCAGCAAAACGGAGTCGCGGCCGAGTCAACACAAAAACACATGGTTTGGCCGTGGTTCCACGGTGAGTTGGCCAAGTCAGCGCCTCATTTTTGCTGGGTGTTCTAACAAAACCCTGAGCCGATTTTTCATGTATGTCAAATAATTTTTTGAACAGTATAAAAAATCGACAGAAAGTGGGATTTTTCCGAATGTATTTTGTGATTCTTTTCGATCGAAATTGTTAACACTTTGCTAACTTGCTAGTTTATGTTTAGCTAGGCTTTGATACCACTGTAAGTCCACGTTGCTCACTCTGGTTCTTACGGGGAGGCGGAAACGGCGAAAAACAATAATTTAGCACAAAGGCAACATGGACTAAAAGCCGGATCTTTGCTAAACTAGAAACTAGCTAAGTACTAGAGGCTTTAACTACTATGCCGTAGAAATTATACCTCATGAAACAAGTCCTTCGGGACTTCATTCCGCTGTCCCGCTCGACCATCCAAGCTCCAAGGAACGATCCGGATCTTGGTCACCTCCGCGGCCTTCTTGAGTCGAAGACGATCCACCCGAGAGCTGTGCACCGAGCTCCACCTTGAGCCGAGGCAACTAGGGCAACGAGATCGCTAGTCTAGATGTCCTAGGTTGTGTAGTAGAGATATATGGAAGTGTTTGTCTTTGTGGGATCCTTTTCTCTCAACACATGAGATCAAAAGAAGAAATCAAGAGGAGGAAGAAGGAGGAGCTAGCAACCATGGAGCATTTCTTTTCTTCTCATGAGCAAGAGCAAGAGAGAGAATGAGAAATGAATTATGAGCTAAAGAAATGAACCATGGTTGCAATAATGCAAAACTATCATCATTACCAATCCTTTCATGATAAAGTTGATGGCTACTAATTGAATTGACCATTTTCATAAACCAAAAAGAAAAAGAAAAAGTAAACCAAAGAAGAGTGTAGACCTCTCATGAAGGTCAATGGTCAACTTTGGTCAACGGGTCTACTAAGTCAAGAATGGTCAAGGTGGTCAAATGGTCAAAGCAATTAGCCATCATATAATTATCACTCAAAAGGATTAGTAAATAATGTCCGTGGCTCATAATGGTTTTGACCGAACGAATTGCCAAAACCCTAATGAGTCCGCCTCAAAATGGTTTTTGCCGAACCAACTGCCAAAATCCTAATGAGGCACCTCCTCCTTCTGCTCTCCTCAAAACTGTGCATACACACCCGCATCCGCATTCCGTAGAATGGGAATGCACAGAAGACAAAAAAAATCCATCTGTGCAATACTAGAATCCGGCTTAAACCAAAACCCACTAGTATTGCCTGCCCGAACAGCATACGCACACAAGTGCACGTAAGTGATCGCAGCCCTGCCGTAAAAACCATACGGCCTCTACACGTTTCGCTCAGTGCAGGGAAACTCTCTGTGTGGGACTCTAAAGACTCGACACTACGCTGACAGTGGGTTTAACCACAGACCGCAAGCGGCCCTAGCTGTACGTAACGGTCCCCAGGTAGATATCGATAAGAAGGCTGATGAGGTAAACCCATCCGAACTCCTACTGAGCCTGTATGTGACAATCTCCGTACAGTCCAGTCTGTTCGTCTGATACATTGCATGGCCGGCTTAGGGGGCGGTAAATGTCAGTCCCTAATAGAGGTACAAGTCGTGTCGGAATGAAGCCCAGAACACCTGAGATAACACTGGAAACCTACCAGTATATCTCGCTTGCCCTGGCCAGGGACTACTCGTGTAATGGCTCTCCTAGACACAGCGCGATGTCAACCCCCAATACCGGGAGAGACGAATCCTGTCTAACCGTCACTGCCTCTAAGTGCTTCGGGACTGCACCCAACTACTACCTGTTTGCACGACTCCATTGAGCCGTGGTAGGGTAGTAATCTAAGTACAGTGGGAACACACTCGAATCGAAGTGACAGTGTCAAGTCAGCGGACTAAGCTGTACTCATGTCACCTGGGAACTGATAACTGACGATAGGTATAATACCAACCAACAGTTCCTGACGAGTCCTGTCCAGTGTACTCGTAACCCAACGAGCACCCGCATACTATCTCCAGTACGACGTACTGATGGCTGTGGGACAGACCACCTCCCCTGCTGGGATGAGAAGCGCATACGCTAGTCTACTCCGGAGTATCGATGCCCTGTCTCGATAGTCCTACGACTAGGAACCTGTATAAGGATGTGCTTATAGATTACCCAGCCCCCACAAGTGTGACTGCCATCACAACGCTGGTAATCAAGCAAAGATCCTAAGGTCTCCACTAATATGTATATAAGCGATATGCTAAAAGAAACACATGCACATATTGAAGTAGAGACAAACCAAGTAGCATACTACCATTTTGACCAAGATTGTCTATACAACTGTGAATATCCTAAGCTTCCATTAAGCAATATACTAGCTAGTATGATACAGTAATGGCCTCTAGGGCATATACACTAACAAGTCCGTCCAATGTACCCAGTCTCCACTGAGCACCAGTATACCATCTCTGATGTCAAACACCAATGGATATGGGATCATCTATCGCCCATCATATGGGTCGAGAAGCGTATACGCTAGTTTACTCTGGAGTATCGATGCCCTGTCTCGATACTCCCACTATTAGGAACATTTAAAAGATGTACTTATCGACTACCCTATCCCTACTAGTATGATCTGCATCATAATCCTGGTAGTCAAGTACTCATCTTAAGGGCTTTATCAACATGTAATAGAGAGACGATCAGTGTACATGTTAAGATAAAGTGCAACCAGATACCATACTATCATATCGAGAAAGAAAGTCCTCCCTATATATGTCCAAGCATCCACTACAATATACATCCCATGTACAGTAATGGCATCTAGGTCATACATATAACTAACAATCTCCCACTTGCACTAAGGCCATCTGTTGAAGTATCCAATACCCAACAATATAGCAGTGGTTGTAGTATCCCATACTCAACCATCCCATAGAAGTCTCTCTAAGTGTAAGCCTTTGTGAGTGGATCCGCTGTGTTATCCTTCATGTCTACTCTCATATCTTCGATCCCTTGGAGATCATCCATCTTCCTGATCAGGTGATACTGGCCTCAAAATATGTCTGGAAAGCTGATGGGACCTTCGTTGCTAGGCCAAAGACACAACTCCATTATTGTCATAATAACAGTTATCGGACGCTCAATGGTAGAAACCTTGTTCATCTCATGAACAAGAAATGCCCAGACTGCCACTTTGGCAGCATCAATGGTAGCAATGTATTCAGCCTTTATCGTCTAGTATGTCACGGTATCTAGCTCGGAACTCTTCCAACGTACCGTCCCTGCAATGAGGGTAAAGACAATGCCTGTGAGTGACTCTCAGTCGAACTTATCACTCTGGAAGCTGGAACCAAGAACTTTCTTTTAGTGCTTCTCAAGTACTTAAGAATGTCCTCTACAGCTGTCCAGTGATTCTCCCAAGATACGATTAATACCCGATCACTACACCTAGTGAGTCATCTACATCTGGTCGGGTATATAAATCGCATACACTGATAGAGCCTACTGCCGAAACATAGGGTATCCCTTGCATGCGAGCTCTCTCCAAATCAATCTCGGGAGACATCATTTTGGAGAGAGTGATCCATGAGTACGTGGGCGAACCACCACACTTAGAATCATCTATACTAAACCCCTTTAGTATGGTGTTAATGTACCTGGATTTAGGACACTCCCAACATCCACTTAGATCTATCACCATAGATCATAATCCATAAGATGTAGTAGGGATCATCCAAATCATCTATTGAGAACCCCCGTGATAAGAGGAGCTTAACCGAGTGTAGCATAGGAAACCAATTCCTATCAAGAGTATGTCATCTACGTAAAATACGTGGAAGACAACCTTACTCTCTACACCTTTCTTGTATATACAAGGTTCGTCTACCTTTTTGATGAAGTCAAACTCTTTAACTACCACATCAAAACAGATGTTCCATCTCTGTGATGTGCGCATTGATCCTGATGGACTTAAGCATAACTTTTCCATCTACACCAAGAATCTTCTGAAGATCCTTTTTCCCCCAATGGGTTTTACCCCTTCAGGTGCAACATTCAAAGTCATACTTTGTTGGTGTATATGGATTCCATCTTTGATCGCATAGCATCCAGCCTTTTCATAAAGTCCCTACTTGTGATTGCCTGCCTGAACCTAGTTGGGCCATCATCTACCATGATGCAATCCTCGCTCCCACTGTCACCGAGGAGACCGTAGTATCTCTCAAGTGGATGAGGAACCCTACCAGATGCGCGGAGAGGCTGAGGTTCTTTGGAGACTATTGAATCCTTTGGTTTCACCAAATCATCATCTGTTTTTTTGTCTAGCTGGAACAACTTCCAGTTCTACCTCATGATCATTAATTTCTTCACAAGAAATTCTTTTTCTAAAAAGGTGGCATGCTGAGAAATAAAACACCTTTTGCTCCTCAGAGTGGTAGAAGATATTCCCTTGCGAATGTTTGGGATATCCTAACAAACTTGTAAAGAACTGACCTTGCCTCGAGCTTGTCCAGATTTTTCTTTTCAACATAGGCCGGACAACACCATATCTTAACTCGTTTAAATCATGGTATCTTCCCACACCATATCTCATATGTAGTGGTAGGCCCTGATTTGGACGGAACCTCATTCAATAGGTATGCAGCTTCTCAAGTGCATAACACCAAAAGGAAACAGGTAACTCAGCAATACTCATCATAGAGCACGCCATATCTCATAGGGTGCGATACTTCCGCCTCATTACACCGTTGTGCTGTGGTGTACTCGAAGGAGTAGGCTGAGAGAGAATCTCATTCTCCTTTTAGAAACTCCAGGAACTCCATTCGCAAGTATTCTCCTCCTCGATCATATCGAAGGACTTTAATACTTCCACTAGTCTGGTTCTCAACTTCAAGCTTATATTCTTTGAAGTTCTCAAAAGTTTCAGACTCGTGTTTCAACAGGAACACATGTCCGAATCATGAGAGATCATCAATGAATGTAATGAAGTACAACGAACTAACCCTGGCATTTGTAGAAATAGGACTGTATACATCATCATGTATCCGTCCCAAGAGTTCACTAACACTTTTTCTGTTTCCAGTAAACGGAGTATTGGTCATTGTACCTTTGAGACAAGACTGGCAAGTAGCATAAGATGAAAATTCGAATAGATTCTCATATTAATCTTTATGTAACTTAGCTGGTCATGTCGCATTGATATGACCTAGTCTATAATGCCACAAGAAGGATTCGTTCATTTCTGAACTAGTCCTCTTGTGTGTGTTCTAGATACTTTGAACTGTGGTTTGATTTAGAACGTATATGCTATTATATAACGTGCCTGATCGAATCAACACTTGATACAGGAAAATGTTCACAACATTATCCTCCAATACAGAATTATATCCTTTTTTAACTCATTAAAGAAACCGATGTAATGTTGTATATCAGGTTCGGTATGTAATAACATTCGTTCAGAATCAATGTATTAATACAAGGTGATATCCGCCAACTGACTTGGCGGCAACAATTGCACTATTTTCTAACACTTAAAGACATATCACCCATTCTCAGTTCTTTACCTATCTGTAGCCCTTGTAACATTTTTACATATGCGGGATCCGGATCCGATATCACATAGCTAGGACGTAGAGGATACTGAGAAACAGTTCTCGGTAATGAACACACCCGAAGAAGATGCATCATCATGCTTATTCCTCGATTGGGTGGCATGGGAATCCGGATATTCCCTTATTTCCAGCTCGAACTTATAACAGTTATAAGATAGAGAGGAACCAACGTTCCCTAACTCAGTATAATAAGCAGTTTCGGTCAATGCACACATATTATTATCTTGATTAAGGCGTGACATGGTCGATACCAGGAGAGAGAGAGAAGAAAACACTCTGCGTGCGCTCTTGCAAGATTAGATTGGTTATTAATTGATCTAATCAGGATGGGTCCCACTGTTTTAGTCAATTCTTCCTTCAAACCCTAAAAGGTAAGACTACCCGGGATTAATTACACCCTACAAGTTCGCCAATCTTTCGGCCAGGACAGTGTCGGTATTTTGAGGGAGGTTCCCCGTGCTTTCGCACAGACCAAATTAAAATTAACCTCATTTTCCCAGGGGAGTAACCCCGTTAACACCTTTCTAGACACCTACTTGATCGGCTAATTGTAATGTGTAAAACACTCTATGGAGTAACTCTTACTCGCAGTGGGTATCGGGATCCAACTATCTCATAGAAGGTATGCAATCTCATTGCAAATTTCAACACTTGAAATTACCAATAATATTCTGCCCCTAACCTATTATGACCTTGACAAAGGCCAACAAACCATATGATGCTAGTCAAGTTCAACCCGTCATTTCCTGATTGAATTAAACCCACCCGCATGACCCTTGACAAAGCCAACAAAGTCGTACGACTACCCTAATTCAATCGCATCATATGCTTAAGCAGATAAGCACTAGTCAGCTACCGTACACTACGCCTTGACAAAGGATAACAAACGTAGCACGAATACTAAATAATACTTATCTGAAATGAAGGAGGGCTACGACAGGTTTCTAAGAAAACCCTTTGTGTAATGAACTTGATATCGTTATAGAATCGAGTGAATTTTAAAAGGAGTGTTTTTGAGGCTTTTACTAGTTTCACCAAAGAGGTCACTCCTGGTGAAGGGATCTCGGCTCTTTACGTATCAAATAAGATGCAGGCTATTTCACAAATACCACTATTCAAAGCAAAAACTATAGAAGCAACCAAAAGACAAACCGAGTGGGTTGTAGCATCTGCTAGTTTCTCTAAAGAGGTCACTCCCGGTGAAGGGATCTCGGCACTTTCCTTATCAAATAAGGTGCTGGATATTCTACAAGGAATACCGCTATGCAAATCAAGAACTAGAGCTACCTATTTTTAAATAAGTTTCTACGACATCTTTAGGTTTCTTTTATTTCATTATTCTCATTAATGAATTGCCATCAAATTTTGCTTCCAAAGCATCACAGAAGAAACGAAAGCAGCAATATTTATTATATCTCATATATATAATATATGCATTCATCTCAGAACATATCAAGTGATCACATCACAGAATATCAGCAGCAGAAGAATCACATATGAAATATTAGATATACTAGGAATTCCGTGTTTTATTTAAGCCAGTAAAAATGCGGATTCCACAGTCGTGATGAATAGCCAAACCCACATCCCTAGACCCCTACGAGAGCGGCAAGCAACCCTACCAATTCTAGAGTTAGGAGACCCGGTCTCGACTCCTCGAGATGGTCTCCTACTGGACCCTCGAACCCAGTTACTTGTGCTCCCTGCCTTGGGTCTATCCTAATGCGAAAAAGTAAATAATATAGATCAATGGTGACATCATCCTCAACCTGGAAGTGCCCAACAAAAGAATATTACATACAATGAATTTTACATGAATGAAAATAAAAACCCTCATCTCACATAAAACCCCCGTCTATTCAAAACACGACGATCCAATATAACATATCACAGCAACACATAACATCACATGTCATCAACATAAGAAAATATGCGTATCCCAATTGTCATTGACGTATAGCAACGAAACCGGCGATACACTACATATTACACTTACATTCGCAGAAAAGTAAGTGAAAAACTATAACAGTTGGAATCCGCAAGCACCTTAGACATCATAAATCCATTGTATCACATACTTTGGATTTCATGCCCAACAAAATGAATTTTTTAGACATCACATGCCTAACAATTATAAATCCCGCATTTTAGTCACGATATTGAAAACACTTTCCAATAACCTGTCGGGTAATTCAACAAGATTCCCGATAACCTGATCGAATACTCGTCGGAAACTTTATTAGATGGCCGCACCCCCCGATGCCGTCGACGAAGTGCACTAAGGCGGAACACCGTGGCCGTGAGCCCCCGAACGGATGCTTTTTGGTGACGGGGTTCTCCTACAGTCACTTGGTCGGGGCTATAGGGCGTGGCTATCTAGTAATGTTAACCGGCGAGTATCCACGTACGCTACGTAATTGCGACGGACTTTTGATCACATCAAAATCCCGTGTCAACCGATCAAATGAGACTAAACTGCTAGATTTATAAAATTCAAACTAATTATCTCATAACTATTTGTGGATTCCAAATATTTTATCACAATCACTGAAAGCTAGGCGACGTTAAATATTTCGATCGAATCAATGAATTCCTAAAATTCCCAGAAAGCTCAACACTTAAGTACAGTTAAAGTTAACCAGAGACATACCACAGTACCTACGGACCTACAGCTGAAGGCCCGACCCAAGCCTCTCAAGTGGCGCCGAGGAACCGCCGCTAAAACCATGTTTTAGCCGCGGATCCGCGGTCACTTAGACGAGTTAGGGTTTCATTCTTCAGGTGTGTCCATAGAATTCCCTGCATGTTTTTCTGAATATTTTTAACATGGAAAAATCCAACTTTTGGAAAAATTTCCAGAAAGTGGGAAAATTAGGGTTTTCGGAGTTCGATCGGACTTTTAATTTCACCTACGCAATGCCTAATGCTCTATTTAGTCTATGATACCACTGTAGGGTTCCTTAGCACCCTCACGGTGTATACAAGGGCATCGAACATGCCATTTAAAAATTTTCTAGTGAGCTAAAGAACCAGAACGAGGATCGAACTAGAGACTTAGGGTTTTCTAGATTGTAAACTCTTTACAAACTAAAAGGAAGAAGGAATACAACCTTTGTAGACCGGTCCTTCACTTCAATAGCTCCAAGTAGTAGTCCCTTCGCTGCGATCACAAACTCCCGGACTCTAAAGAGGCTCCACAAGATGTACGGAACAAGCTTGCATCGAAGTCTTCGAGGCCAAAAATGATCTACGTCGAGGAGACACTAGCTCATGCTATCTCTTCACTAATGGTGAGATTAGTGAAGCAAATACCCTAAACTAAATGGCAAGTAGTAGAGGATGATGAAGTAGGAAGTGGGCCCACTTTAGTTTTATTTTTCTCACAAGGTTTCATCACTTAGAAAAAACATAGTTAGCTTTTTCTCAAGTGAGGAAGAAGAAGATGAATGAAAAAATTCATGAGGTTAGAAATGCAACCATGGTAAGTGTAGGTCATGTAAAGAATAAACCATAGCTATCAGTTAAGGATTGGGTTAAGAAATATCTTAAGCTAGACAAATAAGTGGACTAAGTCAATGTTTTCTACAAGCTTCTCCAAACTTCAACCATGATTCATTATCCAAGTTATTTGAATTACTTAAAACAAATAAAACTCTAACTTTAACCTAGCATGGTGTGAGTCTCATACATACATGTTGCATGTGTAACCTAGCATTATTGGGATTTCTTAGCACCCTATTTGGGTTTCACAACAACTACCATGCTATATTTAAAAAATCTAAGGTGCTAATCAATCCAAATCTAAGATCAAGCTAGAGTAAATAAACGAAATGAACATGTAATCAACCATTACAAGTATTGAGCAAGGAATACAACCTTTGTAGACCAATTCTTCACTTCTAAAGCTCTGTGTTGACGACCTTTCACTACGATCATGGCAAGTGAAGATTTCCCGAACTCTATAATGGTTCCCTCGGAGAAATGAAAAAGCTTGCACGAAGTCTTCGAGGCCGAAGATGATCTACGTCGAGGAGACTGAAACCCAAGCTATCTCTCCACTAGGTCAAGAACTTTGTGAAGAGAACACCCTTTACTATTCACGCAAGTGTATAGGATGATGATATAGGAAGTGGGCTCACTTTAGATTTTATTTTCTCAGAATATGTCATCATCAATCCAAAACCTAGAAAGCTTTTGGAGTTTAGATGAAGAAGATGAAGAATGAACTCATTTCATGAGATAGGTAACCATGTGTGAGTTTTTATCATATATAAACCCTTGTAGAGACTTAACTAAAGCTTAGGATCATGATTGGGTTAAGAAAATATCTTAAGTAAAAACAAATTAGTGGAGAAGTCAAATGAATCCACAAGCTTCCACAAGCTTCATCCATTTGACCATTTTCCACCTAATTTGATTAACTTTAAATAAATAAAACCCAAGGATTATCATGAGCTTAGTGTAAGTCTCATACACCCATGCCTCATGTATCCTCTAGCATGACACAAAATAATGTACATCAATATATATCACATATATACTATAGCACAAACAAAGTGAGAAAAGAAATCTTAAGTGAGCATGTATTAGTTAATGTAAGTTAATATATCAAATATATAATTATACATTAAATTATTAAATCAACACATGATTTAATAATCTGACTATATCACATATAACCGACTAATATCAAATGTAATAATTTATCGAATAAACACTTGATCCGATAACCCGGCTATATCACATATAACCGACCGATGTCACAAATCGCGAGAATAGAATGCGGTATCACATACGCGCATTAATCTCGGTCTCGCACATATCACATATGTGCTCCTACTCTGTTTCGCCTGAGCCAGGAAACCTCTGTGTAGGACTCTAAAGACTCGTCAATACGCCGGCAGTAGGTGATGATCATATCAAACAGACACAAGCCGCAAGAGGCGTGCTAAAGGTAACGGTCACCCGGGTATTGAGCGATCAGAAGATCAACAAGGAAGCCCGCTCATACTCCTGCAAATCCAATCAGTAACACTTATCATACAGTCCGGTCTCTTCGTCTGATATGTTGCATATCTCGTCTAGGGGTGGTGAACGTCAAACCCCAGTAACTCGATAAGTCGTGCCGATACGAGGCTCATAACAGGTCGAGAAACTACTAGTAACACTTACCAGTAAATCTCAGAAACATCCCTAGCCAGGGACTTCATGTTATAGCCAATCGAGCACGGCGCAACATCAACCCCCAATACCGGGAGAGAAGAATCGCCTCCTATCGCTAATTGCCTCCATGTGACTTGGGACTGTACCCAAAAACCACCAATTTGCACATTCTCATGAACGTGGTAAGGTGGAAATCAAAGCACAGTGGGAATCACACAAGACTCTATGACGATCTCGGGTCAACAAACTAACCTATACCAGTGTCACCAGAGAACTGCCATCTAACGTGAGGTATAATACCATCTGGGAGTTCTCGGCGAGTCCGTCCAGTGTACCCAGTCTCCACTGAGCACCCGTATATCATCTTTGATGTCAAACACCAATGGATATGGGATCATCCATCGCCCATCTACATGGGTCGAGAAGCTATATGCTAGTCCACTCTGGTATATCGATGCCCCGTCTCGATACACCCACGACTAGGGACATTAAAGAATGTACTCACAGACTACCTTTGTCCCACTAGGATGATCTGCATCATAATCCAGGTAGTGAAGTACACATCCTAAGGGCTTTACCAACATGTAACAGAGAGACAATCAGTGTACATGTTAAGATAAAGAGTAACCAGATAGCATACTTTCATGTCGAGCAAGAAAGTCCTCCCTATATATGTCCAAGCATCCACTACAATATACATCTTAGGTACAGTAATGGACTCTAAGGCATACATATAATTAACAATCTCCCACTTGCACTAGGGCCATCATATAGTAGTGGTTGTAGTATCTCATACTCAACCATCGCATAAAATTCTCTCTCTGGGAAAAGGCCTTTGTATGTGGATCCGCCGTGTTGGCCTCCGAGTCTACTCTCCTAACCTCGATCTCCATGGAGATCAACCATATCCATGATCAGGTGATACTTCCTTAGAATGTGTCTGGGTTACTGATGGGACGGGGGTTCCTAGGCCTAAGCCACAACTCCATTGTCACACAATGGTAGGAACGAAGTTCATCTCATGAACTAATATACACCCAGAATGCCTCTTTGGTAGCATCTTTGGTAGCGATGTATCTAGCATTTATCGTCTACTTTGCCACGGTATCTAGCTTGGAACTCTTCCAACATACCATACCTCCACTGAGGGTAAAGACAATGCCTGTTACTGACCTTCAGTCGACCTTACCACCCGAGAAGCCATCCAGTGATTCTCCCCATGATCGATTGATACCATCTCGCTACACCTAGTGAGAATCCTAACATCCACTTAGATCTATCTCATAGATCCAAAACCTAGGATTTAGGAGGTATTACCTTGATCCTATCTGGAGAATCAATGTGATAAAAGGAGATTGACCGAGTGTAGCATAGGAAACACCTTTACTATCCAGAGTATGTGATCCACGTACAATACGAGGAATACCACCGTACTCTCTACTACCTTTTATATATACAAGGGTCTTCTACCATTTTGATGAAGTCAAACGCTTTGACTATCACATCAAAACAGATGTTCCAACTCCGCGATGCCTGCTTTATCCAATAAACCAACTTGCACACATTTCCGCTGCTCCCACTGTCTGCGAAGCCTTCTGCCTATGTACTTATTGACGCTCTTTTCTAAATCACTATCTAGAAAATCAGTCAAGACACCCAACCGCCATATATTGTAGTTATGGTATGTAGCAGTGGCAAGTAGGATCCGGATGGACTTAAGCATAGCCACTGGAGAAAAGGTTTCATTATTATCCACACCTGGTTGATGACAAGAACCTTTTGCAACAAGTCTTAACTTTGAAAGTCTTAACTTTTCCTTGCAAACCAAGTAATCTTCTCAAGATATACTTGCTCCTGATGGGGATTTAACCCTTCAGATAAAGCAACCAAAGTCCATACTTTGTTGGTGTATATGGATTCCATCTCAGATCGCATAGCATCCAGCCATTCTTACAAAGTCCCCACTCTCTATGGCCTGTTCGAAACCAGTTGGGTCATCATCTCATGATGGAATCCTCGCTCCCACTATCATAAAGAAAATCGAAGTATCTCTCAGGTGGGTGAGGAACCCTACTAGATCGGCGGAGAGGCTGAGCTTCGTAGGGAACTATTGAATCCTCCGGTTCTACCAAATCATCAGCTGCAGTTTGTATAGCTGGAACTCCATCCAGTTCTACTTCATGACGACAAATTTCTTTCAAAAATAAATTCCTTTTCTAAAAAGGTGGCATGCCGAGAAATAAAACATCTTTTGTTCCTCAGTGCGGTAGAAGATATTCCCATGCAAATGCTTGGGATATCCAACAAACTTCTATAGAACATTGCCTCGAGCTTGTCCAGATTTTGCTTTTAGTCATAGGCCGGACAACTCCAAATCTTAACTTATTTAAGACATAGGCTCTTCCCATACCATATCTCATATGGAGTGGTATGTTTGTGTATATGCCCTAGAGGCCATTACTGTATCATACTAGTTTGTATATTACTTGATGGAAGATTAGGATATTCACAGTTGTATATACAATCTTGCTTGGTAGTATGCTACTTGGTTTGTCTCTGTTTTAATATGTGCATGTGTTTCTTTTAGCATATCGCTGATATACATATTAGTAGAGCCCTTAGGATCTTCGCTTGATTACCAGTGTTGTGATGGTGCTCACACTCGTGGGGGCTGGGTAATCCATAAGCACATCCTTATACAGGTCCCTAGTCGTTGGACTATCGAGACAGGGCATCGATACTCCGGAGTAGACTAGCGTATGCGCTTCTCATCCCAGCGTGGGAGACGGTCTGTCCCACAGCCGTCAGTACGTCGTGCTTGAGATAGTATGTGGGTGCTCGTTAGGTTACGAGTACACTGGATAGGACTCGTCGGGAACTGTTGGTTGGTATTATACCTATCGTCAGTTATCAGTTCCCAGGTGACATGAGTACAGCTTAGTCCGCTGAATTGACACTGTCACTTCGCCTCGAGTGTGTTCCCACTGCACTTTGATTACTACACTACCACGGCTCAAAGGAGTCTTGCAAACAGGTAGTTTTCGGGTGCAGTCCCGAAGCACTTGGAGGCAGTGACGGTTAGACAGGATTCGTCTCTCCCGGTATTGGGGGTTGACATCGCGCTGTGTCTAGGAGAGCCATTACACGAGTAGTCCCTGGCCAGGGCAAGCGAGATATACTGGTAGGTTTCCAGTGTTATCTCAGGGTGTTCTGGGCTATACTCCGACACGACTTGTACCGCTATTAGGGGACTGACGTTCACCGCCCTTAGGCCCGCCATGCGATGTATCAGACGAACAGACCGGACTGTACGGAGACTGTCACATACAGGCTCAGTAGGAGTTCAGATGGGGTCACCTCGTTAGTCTTCTTATCGGCATCTACCTGGGGACCGTTACATATAGCTAGTGCCGCTTGCGGTCTGTTGTTAAACCCACTGCCAGCATAGTGTCGAGTCTTTAGAGTCCCACACAGAGAGCTATTCGCCTTTAGGCAAAATGAGTAGAGGTCGCATGGTTTTGCGACAGGGTTCGTTCACATCCTCGCACTTGTGCACGTTTGTTGTCCGGACAGCTTATACTAGCGGGCTTTGGTTTAAGCCGGATCCTAGTATATGATTTGGGATTGGTTTTATCTCATTGTATTCGTGTTCCTCGGATCACGAATACGGGTGCGTATGCACAGTTGCTTGAGACAGAGGGAGAGGACTTTGATTAGGGTTAATGACCATTGTCATTTTATTAACCCTAATGCTTATGTGTGTATTATGGTTAATTGATATTAGTTTAATATAATTGTGCATGGTTATGGTTGTTGACCATTTGACCTTCTTGACTTGTTGACCTAGGTTGACACTTTGACCATCATCATTTCATTTGGAAGATGCTCTTTGATCCTTGCAATTTGCATTAAAAATGAAATGATAATGGTCATGTCTTGATTAAGCCATGACAATTATCTTACTAATTATCAATTTATAATAATTCACACATATATGTGAGAAAGCTTCATATTTTCTCTCATTATATCATATACTTTCTCTCTCTTGCTCTTCCTCTTCCTCAAGCTCTCCCCTCTCATGTGTTGAGAAACACTTGAGCTTGAGAAAAACCACTTCTTGATAATCTCTACTCTCATCTAGGGTTCTAGGATTAGCACTTCTAGCACCCTAGTTACTTCTAGCTTGGAGTTGAAGCCAAAGGTTGAGGCTTTTGGGTGGATCCTTCTTCGACGTGAGAAAACGACAAAGGTGATCCCTTTCTACTACTTCAAGGAGCAAGGAGAGAAGGACATAAAGCCCTAGGTATAACCATTCTACCCTTCAACTAGTTTCTAGTTAGCTTTAGCTAGTTTTTGTTTAGCAAAGATCCGACTTTGTCTAGTCCATGTTGTCTAGAGTAGTAAAAATCCGATTTTTATTCCGTTTTCCGCCTCCCCGCAAGCACCGGGGTGGGCAACGTGGACTTACAGTGGTATCAGAGCCTAACTAAACATAAACTAGCTAGGTAGTAAAGTGTATGGAAGTTCAATCGGAAAAATCGCAAAACCGAGTTTACAAAAACCCAAGTTTCTGTTAAATTTTTTTCTGTTCAAAATAAAATAAATCATACGTCAAAAATCATCTCAGGGTTTTGTAAAGAAAGCCACCAAAAACGATCCAGTGAATCGCTGAAAGCGCAGCGGTTCCGCTGCAATAGCAAGCTATTGCCGCGCAACCGCGGCCGTTTTGACTCGGTTCTGGGTCGAGTTTGGTGCCGTGTTTTTCTGGCATAGTTTTTTGATTTTTAACATGGTTTATTTGTGCCCAGGTTTTCCAGAAAAGAAATTTGTTTTTGGGGGCCTATAAATCCGTATTTTTGAACGAACTTCACTACACTTTGACTGAAGGGTTATATCTGTGATGTTTATATGTATTGAACGTTGGCTAATCGCTATATGTCGATTAGTGGGGGTTATACATATCTGTGATCTGTGTTTGATGATGGTATGTGTATATGAATGCGTTGGATTGTCGCGGGTGAATAGCCGGGGTGGATGTGAGATGAGTGTTTCTTTTTCTTTCATTCATTGTAATATGTAAATTGATGTATTATTATTTGTATGGCCGCACAACCGGGTCAGGGTTGTAGCCGTCATTGTATAATTCTTTTTACTGTTTTTGCTCCTAGGATAGACCCATGGAGGGGGTGCACAAACTACCGTGTATCTCGAAGTGCCGAGTGGCCTACTCACGGTGTTGAGGGAGGTTGCTTCGCTTCGGATACTTGGCGGGCAGTTTGCCGCACCCGTAGGGGTCTTGGGTGGGGTATTTGGCTATTCACCGCGACCGTGTAATCCGCTTTTCGTTGCAGGCTCGAACGGATTGCGGATTCCTAGTATATCTAATGTATTCATCTGTGATCTGTAATGTCTATCATTGCTATATATTTATATATTATAACTATTTAGGCGTTGCTTATGTTTTACAGCCGCGCTAGCCCAGCCCCCGCTCTGTCGTTAGTTAAGTAACCTAACGGGTGATGACGGGGCCCCGTGGCGAATGCGAATGGCATAAGCGTACGTCAAATTTTGGTTGTTTTCTGCAATGGTTGGATTAAATGATGGGACGCATTAAAAGAACTAATGCAAGAAAATAAACCAAGTAAAAGTCGATTGGAACACTTTGAAAATCACTCGGTTCTTTTCAAAACTAAACTTTTAAACGCGGAGCTTGAACCACTCCTTTTTAAAAGCTATCTCGTTCCATCGATCATATCAAGTTCACTACGTTCACGGTTTCGCCAAAACCATTCGTAGCCCTCCGTCATTCCACATGAATGGTCAAAAGTATTCAAGCTATGTATTTTGGCCAAAGTCAAGGCATAGTGATTAGTAGCTATTGGGTATTCATGTGCAGCATTGATAGATGCGTTGGTTTGGGACAGTCGTGCTGCCATTTTGGCCAAAGTCAAGGGTAGGTACGGGTGGGTCCAAATTAACCAGGAGAATGACGAGTAGAACTTGACATGTGACTTATGATATTTTGGCCAAAGTCAAGGTCATAAGAGCATGGGGCAAAAATCCACATCGGGAGTTTCATAAGTACTGAAACTTGCTAGCGCTGCATACCATTTGGAGTGTGATGATTCTGGTAGGATTCCTTCGGTTTTATCTCGCGATGATTTTTGGATCCCGATCCTGCTGTGAGTATATGCTACTCCTCGGGAAAACTCTCACTTAACGATCAATGCTATAAACCTAGTAGGTGTCTAGAAAGGTGTTAGCGGGGCTACGCCCACAAGGAAAAGAGGTTACTTAATTAAGGAACTTCGTGAAATCGTTGGAAAACCTCCCTCGAAGTACCGACACTGGCCTGGCTGAACGGTTAAGCAAGTATTGTACGGTGAGATTGATCCCGACTAATCCTTTCTTTACGGTTTGAGAAGGGATTCGAGAGACAGTGGGAGCCATCCTGTTTAGACAAACTAAAAACCACTCTAAACTTGCAAGAGCATCATGCTAAAGTGTTTCTTTTCTCTCTCCTAATTGCAGCGACCATTCAACATGACCGGACTTAAGTTATTACTAGATAAAAACATACTGACAGGGCCAAACTACAAAGATTGGCTCAGGAATGTCAAGATGGCAATCACTTACGACAAGCTGGGGTATCTCCTTACCACCAAAGCTCCCCCTGTCCCAGGTCCCAAAACCAGTGTCGTAGATAGGGAAATCTATAAGACCTGGGAAATAGATTGCGCGAAGGCCAAATGCCTCGTACTTGCCTCGATGGACAACGAACATCGGAGGAGGCACGAGAATATGGACCTAGAATCCATATTTCTTCATACAAAAGAACTGTATGGAGAGCAGTCTCGTATCGCCAGATACGAAGTGTCGAAGAAGTTGTTTTCGGCAAGGTTGACCGTCGGATCATCGGTAGCGGAACACGTGCTTAAGATGATTGGCTACATAAAGGAGCTCGCGGAACTTGGGACCACGTTGGAGAATGAGCTCTATATGGACTTGATTCTCCAGTCCCTTCCTTCCACTTACGCCCAGTTCATCCTGAACTTTCAGAGCTCCTCAACATGCTGAGGAGTGCAGAGGGCACCCTACAGAAAGGTAGGGAGACATCCACTTTGTTTGTAGGAGGATCTTCCTCTTCTACATCCAGGGCGAAAGCCAAGGGTAAGAAGAAGAAAGCCCCCGCCAAACCAAGAGGCGGTGTCAGTAAAGTGGATACGAAAGGAAAAGGAAAAGCAACAAAGGTAGCGGGAAAGCTGGTGGGGAAGGAAGAATGCTTCTACTGTCACAAAAGTGGTCACTGGAAACAGGATTGCAAGGCTTGGAAGGCCAGAACATACGATTTGAAGCGAGTTGCAGCTTCAGCTTCAGGTGTGTATGTTATTGAAAACTGTCTATCAATAAACTCTACATCCTTGGTATTGGATACCGGATCAGGATCTCATATCTGTAATTCTTTGCAGGCGTTGAGAAAGCGTAGAGTTTTGAAGGCAGGTGACATGACCCTCAGAGTTGCAAACGGTGCTAGCATGGATGCTGAGGCCGTGGGGGACTATCACCTGGGATTGTCGGATGGACACTTTTTGGTTTTGCGTAGTTGTTATTATGTACCAAATGCAACCTGTAATATCATTTCTGTATCTTTATTGTCTAAAGAAAATTATGAATTTGCATTTATAAGTAATGTAGTGAACATTCACCTTAATCAAGTTTTGATTGGGTCAGGTACATTGAAATACGGTATATACGTATTAAACCAACCACAGATTTTCAATGTCCAGAATACACAAAAAAGAAAGTCTCCAGAAATCAATAAAACATTCTTATGGCATTGTAGACTGGGTCACATCAATGAGAGAAGGTTGACTAAGTTACATGCAGAAGGATATTTGGATCCGTTCGAATATCAATCGTATGCAACTTGTCAATCCTGTCACAAAGGAAAGATGACAAAGACTCCGTTCACTGGACACTGAGTAAGAGCGAGCGAGCTCTTGGGACTCGTACACAGCTGTTAGTGTATATGCCCTAGAGGCCATTACTGTATCATACTAGTTTGTATATTACTTAATGGAAGCTTGGGATATTCACCTTGTATATACAATCTTGCTCAAAATAGTAGTATGCTACTTGGTTTGTTTCTACTTCAATGTGTACATGTGTTTATTTTAGTATATCACCTATGCACATTAGTGGAGCCCTTAGGATCTTTGCTTGATTACCAGCGTTGTGATGGCTGTCACACTAGTGGGGGCTGGGTAATCTATAAGCACATCCTTATGCAGGTCCCTAGTCGCAGGACTATCGAGACAGGGCATCGATACTCCGGAGTAGACTAGCGCATGCGCTTCTCATCCCAGAGTGGGAGATGGTCTGTCCCATAGCCATCAGTACGTCGTACTGGAGATAGTATGCGGGTGCTCGTTGGGTTACGAGTACACTGGACAGGACTCGTCGGAAACTGAGCGGTTGGTATTATACCTATCGTCAGTTATCGGATCCCAGATGACATGAGCACAGCTTAGTCCGCTGACTTGACACTATCACTTCGCCTCGAGTGTGTTCCCACTTGTTAGTTATATATATGCCCTAGAGGCCATTACTGTACATAGGATGTATATTGTAGTGGATGCTGGGACATATATAGGGAGGACTTTCTTGCTCGACATGATAGTATGCTATCTGGTTGATCTTTACCTTAACGTGTACACTGATTGTCTCTCTGTTACATGTTGGTAAAGCCCTTAGGATCTGTACTTGACTACCTGGACTATGATGCGGATCATACTAGTGGGGACATGGTAGTCTATAAGTACATCCTTCAAAGTCCCTAGTCGTGGGTGTATCGAGACAGGGCATCGATATACCAGAGTAGACTAGCGTGTACCTTCTCGACCCATATAGATGGGCGATGGATGATCCCATATCTATTGGTGTTTGACATCAGAGATGATATACGGGTGCTCAGTAGAGACTGGGTACACTGGACGGACTCGCCGAGAACTCCCAGATGGTATTATACCTCACGTCAGATGGCAGTTCTCTGGTGACACTGGTACAGAGTAGTCTGTTGACCCGAGATCGTCATAGAGTCTTGTGTGGTTCCCACTGTGCTTTGATTTCCATCTTACCACGTCCAAGAGGGCGTGCAAAATGGTGGTTTTTGGGTACAGTCCCGAGTCACATGGAGGCAATGAGCGATAGGAGGGAATTCGTCTCTCCCGGTATAGGGGGTTGATGTTGCGCTGTGTTCGATTGGCTATAATAGGAAATCCCTGGCCCGGGTTGTTGAGAATTACTGGTAAGTGTTACCAGTAGTATCTCGAATTGTTATAGACCTCATATCGACACGACTTATTGAGCTATTGGGGTCTGACGTTTACCAACCCTAGGCGAGATATGCGACATATCAGACGATCAGACCGGACTGTACGGTAGTGTTACTGGTCGGATTCACTGGAGTGTGAGCGGGCTTGCTCGTCGATCTTCAGATCGCTCAATACCCGGGTGGCCGTTACGTTTAGCAGACCGCTTGCGGCTTGTGGGTGTTTGATATGATCATCATCTGCTGCCGGCGTATTGACGAGTCTTTAGAGTCCTACACAGAGGTTTCCTGGCTCAAGCGAAACGAAATAGGAGTGCATATGAGATATGTGCGGGACCGAGAATGATACCAGTATGTGATACTGTATTCGATTCTCGCGATATGTGACATTGATCGGTTATATGCGATATAACCGGGTTATCGGATCAAGTGTTGATTCGATAAGTTGTTACTGTTGATATTAGTCGGTTATATGCGATATGACCGGATCATTAAATCAAGTGTTGATTTAATGATTTAATGGATAATTATATATTTGATATATTACTTTGCATTAACTAGTATCGGTTCACTTTAAATGGATTTTCTCACTCGGGTGTGCGCATTGTATATGCGATATATTTTTGTGCACTTGATTGTATCATGTTTGATGATACATGTTTACTTGGTTAAGTGTAAAGAATTAAACCATGGTTAAACTTATGATTAGGGTTTTATTTCCTTTTCTCATTTATTTATCTATTTATTCATTTTGGAAAATAGATGAAAAAAAAAAGAGAAAAGAATGGTGGCTTTTTTTGTTGTTTAGTGGAAGCTTCATGAAACCTTGACCCTAACCATTCATTTAACCCAAGTTAATTCTCTACACTTTACCATGGTTACCTTTATGATAAGAATTATTATTCTTTTCTTTTCTAATTAACTTATCATATCATCTTCTTCTTCTTCTTCCTTGAACTCACGAAGAAACCTTCACTTCATCAATGGTGGATTGATGAAATGAGTGAGAAATCCAATTCTAAAGTCTACCCACTTCCTATTTCTTCATCCTCTACCTCTTGCCAAGTAGTAGAGTGTGTTTTCTTCACAAGTTTTCATGACTTGGTGAAGTTTGGAGCTTGATCTTGCGGTGCCTCGACGTAGATCATCTTCGGCATGGACATCGACGACCTAGCTTGCCCATTCTCCGACGAAGCCGACGCTAGAGCTCGGGAACTCATTTAGACAGCGAGGGGACTTCGTTGTGGAGCTATGGAGGTGGAGCACCGGATCTACAAAGGTTGTATTTCCGATAACCCATTAGTTAAGTTGTTAACTAGATTGTTTTTCGCCTAGATTTCTAGCAAACGATCCGTACACTAGGGTTTCTCGGCACCAAAATTTTTAAAATTGGCATGTTCGATGCCTTGTGAGACCTCATTAGGATGCCTAGGAACCCCTACAGTGGTATCAGAGCCTAGCTAGAGCCTTAGACGAAATCTAGACGACGTTTGAATTCCGAACGAACCCGAAACCCGTCTCAAAACATGATCTCTGTCCTTTTTTCAAAAATTGGGATTTTTCCATATTAAAAATATTCAGTAAAATCAGCAGGAAATTCTAAGGGATACTGCAAAATTCGTGTGCCTGATTCCATCAATGCGCCGCGTTTCCGCGGCACGAGCATGGCTCGTGCGGCGGAACCGCGACCGTTTTGTCGTTTGTGGCATCCAAATTTGTACAGTAATTCATAATATGCTGTGCTGGTTTTCCTGGGTATTTTTGATTTTTTTCAAGAGTTGAATTTTCTGGGGTTGTTTTAGGGATTCGTATGTTCGATCGGATTATCAAATTTTGTCTGTGTGGCTTTCCGGATAAATTTTAGAATATGTTAAAAAGTTCGACCGGATATAAATACCCAATTTTTTCCCTGTCGGGAAATTTCCAAGTGTTGGATTTTTCCGTAGTTTAACGACGTTCTAAGTAGTGCAAGTAACTCGATGGACCCTCTAGAAGATAACAAACCTTAACTCGATTATGTGACCGTCTTGAACTGCCCTTTGAACCTTCGGGTTTGGGGCAGTACGGCGTGCCACATGTGAGGCGTTGGCTTGACCCTTCTACGGCTGGACCGTTGGTACTGAGGCACGAACTGAATGTTGTTAGACTTATTTCATGTGTTGAGCTGTATCGGGAAAACTTGGGTGTTCGATTGTTCGATCGAAAAGTTTAACATTTTCTGTTTATCTGGAATGGGATACAATAATTGGAATTCACAAAAGTTATGAGATAACTGAATGAATGTTATAAACATAGCAGTTTAGTCTCACTTGATCGGTTGCCACGGAATTTTGATGCGATCAAAAGTCCGTTGCAATCACTTAGCGTACGCGGATACTCGCCGGGTAAACTTAACAGACAGCCTCACTCCATAGCCCCGACCAAGTGACTGTAGGAGAACCCCGTCGCCGAAAGCATCCGTTTGGGTGCTCGCGGTAGCGGTGTTCCGCCTTGGTGCACTTTGTCCACGGTATCGGGGGTGCGGCCGTCTACTGAAGTTTGCGACGAGCATTCGATCAGGATGTCGGGAATCTTGTTGAATTGCCCGACTTGGTATTGAAAAGTGTTTTCGATTTTTGAGACTAAAATGCGGGGTTTATAATTGTTAGGCATGCGATGTCTAAGTAATTCATTTGGTCAGGCATGCGATGTCTGAGATGGTTGCGGATTCCAACTGTTGTAGTTTTACTCTTTCTTTTCTGTGACCGTAAGTGTAATATGTGATATCGCCGGTTTCGTTGCTATATGTCAACTGTTGGATATATGTATGCCCTAGAGGCCATTATGTGATAGTTGATGTATCTATACATGTATATATATTCAGTTTGCATTCTTGCTCGACATGATAGTATGCTATCTGGTTTCACTTTATCTGACATGTTGATTTGATCATGCTTTTATTCATTCATACATGCTGATAAAGCCCTAAGGATATTGGCTTGACTACTCTGATTATGATGGAGATCATACTAGTGGGACATCTGTAGTCTATAAGCATATCCTGAAATGTCCCTAGTCGGAGGTGTATCGAGACGGAGCATCGATATACCAGAGTAGACTAGCGTATATGATACTAGACCCATGTGATGGGTGATGGATGTTCCCACATTCGTCGATGTTTGACATCAAGATCATATACGGGTGCTCAGTGGTGACTGGGTACACTGGACGGACTCGCCGAGAACTCCTATATGGAATTATATTTATCGTCGGATAGCAGTTCTCAGGCGACACTGGTACAGGTTAGTCTGTAGACCCGAGATCGTCATGGAGTCTTGTGTGTTCTCCCACTGTACTTTGATTGCCACCCTACCACGGCTCTACTGAGTCGTGCAAACAGGTGGCCGTTGGGTACAGTCCCGAGACACACGAAGACGATGAGCGATAGGAGGGGTTTCGTCTCTCCCGGTATTGGGAGTTGATGTTGTGCTGTGCTCGACTGGTTATAACAGCAAGTCCCTGGCCAGGGCTGCTGAGATTTGCTGATAAGTGTTATCAGTAGTTTCTCGATCTGTTATAGACCATTCACCGACACGACTTATTGAGTTATTGGGGTCGACGTGACCATCCCTAGGCTCGATATGCAGCATATCTGACGAAGAGACCGGACTGTACGGTAGTGTTGCCGGATGGCTCGACGGGAGTTATAGCAGGTTCGCTTGTTGTCTTCTGATCGTTCAATACCCGGGTGGCCGTTACGTTTAGCTGACCGCTTGCGGCTTGAGGGCACTTGATATGATCATTACCCTCTGCCGGCGTATTGACGAGTCTTAGAGTCCCACAGAGGAGTTACCCAGTCCAGGCGAAACGTTGTGGTGCGCATATGCGATATGCGCATGCACCCGATTGAAATATGCGTATTTGATACCGAACATTGATCGGGTGAATTGCTTTTGGTAGGGTCATATGAGATATGACCGGATTGATAAATCAAGTGTTGATTTATCATCTAACCATAAGTTATCTCACTTGAAACCTTTCTAGGGTTTGATGGATGTATGCATGCATGCATATGTTTCTTTCTTCTTTTCTAGTTTTATGCACATGTAGATGTGCATACATGTACACATACATACATCAAACTATCATGGTTGTCTATATATGGAAATGGTGGCAATATAAGCTTCACACCATAGATTAAACTATGGATAATTATTTAATTTTGGTTTTAAAAGAAAATGAAAAGGAAAGGATAATTATGCTAGTTTCTACATGCTTCTTTTAACCTAACCATTCTCACCCACCACTAAACCATGGTTATCCTCTCCTTTATCATTCTAAACCCAAGTTAAATTAATCATCTATTATTTAATCATGGTTTGAGTCAAGAAGGAATAAATATATATAGTGATATTTATTTTCTTTCATAGCTTAACCTAATGGTTATCTTTTTATCTCTTGAAGAAAATTAGCCACCATTTTCATCCTTCTTCATCTTCTCCTTTCTAGTTTTTTCTAGTGAGAAAAACACAATCAAAGAAAGGTTTTTGAAGTGAGATCCAAAGCCACAACAACATTCTACACAAGCTTAGCCGTTTCGTTTAGAGTGTTATCTTCGGTTTGACGAAGTAGCGAGCTTGGACGGATATCTCCGCGGTGGATCATCGTGGACACAAGGGGAGTTCAAGAGGACCTTGATTCAACACAAAAGAGCCTAAGGAGCGAAGCAAAAATGGGGGCTACAAAGGTTGTAGCGTTCAAACTCTAACTTTTGTTAGCTTAATGTTTAGCAAACCCTAATTTTCTAGGATCTATCCTTTGCATGTTAGTTTAGCACCTTAAAAATTAAAACTTTGGGTCATGTGATGCTTCAAAACTCTTCATAGGGTGCTATACTAACCTAACATTGGTATCAGAGCCGACCTAGAACGTTAGGCGCCCTTTTTGCGAAGTGAAAAGTCCGATCGAACCAAAAATACGGATTTATGGGATGCTCTCTGGAAATTTTTTAAAAACTGATCTTTTTCAGAATTAAAAATTCTCAAAAAGTAGAGCAGGTAAAAATTAGACGATCTGGAAAATCCGTACCCATGAACAGTAAGTTTGACCGCGGAAGCGCGGCATAAGCAAGCTTATGCCGCCCTTCCGCGGCCAAATGAGGGGCTCTCTGACATTTTTTTGCACAGTACTTTTCTTTACCTGCTACAGTACATTTTGAGAGTATTTAATCTGAATCTGCTGTTGAAAATTCTGGAGGTGGTTTTGAACTCGTCGTTTCGATCGGAATTTTCATTTCGTATTTCTTTTCCGGGTAAACTAGAAAGTATTGAAGTGTTTGAACGAATATCATTTACTCAATATTCACGGGGTTTAAATAGTTTGGAGATGTGTGCAAGTCTTTTTGCGGTGGTCCCTCTAGAAGACAACAAACCTTAACTCGATTATGTGACCGTCTCGAACTGCCCTTTGAACCTTAAGGTTTGGGGCAGTACGGCGTGCCACATGTGAGGCGTTGGCTTGACCTTTCTACGGCTGGACCGCCGCTACTGTGTCACACTCCGGATCTTTGAACCCTGCTCAAGTGTTGAGCTTTAGTGAATCTTGGGTGCTTGACAGTTCGTTCGAAAACTTTAATACTGTCTGTTTATCTGGAATGTGATACAATATGTGGAATTCATATAGTGTAGGCATGAAATACGAAATATGTGATATTTCGCATTTATGATGTCTAAAGAGAATCTGGATTCCAAATATTGTAGTTTTACACTTTCTTTTCTGCGACCGTAAGTGTAGTATGTTAGATATCGCCGATTTCGTTGCTATACATCAACGACAATCAGGGTACGCATACTTACTTACGTTGATGATATGTGATATTATGTGTTGCTGAGATATGATGTGCAGGATTGTCGCGATCGAATAGCCGGGGGGTTTTTGTGAGATGAGAGTTTTATATTTTCATTCATGTAAATTCATATGTAATGTAATATTCTTTTATTTGGGGCACTTCCAGGTTGCGGTTGTGTCACCAGTGTTGTATATTATTTACTTTTCCGCATTAGGATGGACCCAAGGAGGGGAGCACAGGTGACCGGGTTCTGGGGTTCAGTGGGAGGCCATCTCGAGGAGTCGAGACCGGGTCTCCTAAACTCCAGGATTGGTAGGGTCACTTGCCGCTCTCGTAGTGGTCCAGGGTGTGGGCTTGGCTATTCATCACGACTGTGGAATCCGTATTTTCTATTCTGGCTAAATACTAAATACGGACGTCCTAGTATATCCCACGTTATATCTATATTTCTGCTGCCTGTGTTCTGTGATATCTGAGACTAATGACTTATTATATATATGATATATAGTAGACGTTGCTTATGTTTTACACCCGCGCTAGTCCCGTCCCGGTATGCCGTTAGTTAAGTAACCTAACGGTGCATAACGGAACATTGCGGCGAATGCGGATGGCATAAGCGTACGTGTTATTTTCGTTTCTTTTCTGTGATTGGCTTTAGGACTTAAATGATGGGATTACATTAATGTGATTAATGTAAAGAAAATAAACCTAAAAGATGTTGTAGAATCGGATTTAAAAACTACTCGGCTATTTATGAAAAAGCTATATTTCAAAACTGCGGAGCTTAAGCCACTCTTTTTGAAAAACTGTTTGATTCTACAACGATATCAAGTTCAAAGCGTTAAAGATTTTCTTAAAAATCATTCGCAACCCTCCGTCATTTTAGGAAGTAGAGTACTTAGTATTCGTGCTACGTTTGTTGACTTTAGTTAAGGCGTAGTGTACGGTAGCTAAGTGATGTCTTCCTACACTGCATATGATGCAGATTAATTAGGACATTCATACGACTTTGTTGACCATAGTTAAGGGTCATATGGGTGGGTCTAATTGATCAAGAAATGACGGGTAGAACTTGACTGGTACTTATGATTTGTTGACCATAGTTAAGGTCATAAGTGCTAGGGGTAAAAAATTACATCGGGAATTTCAAGTGTTGAAATTTGCAATGAGATTGCATACCTTCCATGTGATGGTTGGATCCCGATCCCACTGTGGGCAATAGTTGCTCCTAGGAGAGTTTTACAGTTTACAATTAGCTAACTCACTAGGTGTCTAGAAAGGTGTTAACGGGGCTCCGCCTCTGGGAAAACGAGGTTTACTCTAATTAGGTCCGTGCGAAAGCACGGGGAACCTCCCTCAAAGTACCGACACTGGCCTGGCTGAACGGTTAGCGAAGTTGTAGACTGTAATTAATCCTGGCTAGTTTTTCTTTTTAAGGTTTGAAAGAAAAACTTGATAAAAAGCAGTGGGAAACATCGATTAGAAAAGATAATAAACCAATCTAATCTATGCAAGAGCTTTCGCTGAGTGTATTCTTTTCTCTCTCTTAATGGCAGATACCAATGACTGGACTTAAGCTTCTACTAGATAAAAACAAACTGAACGGGACCAACTATAAAGACTGGCTAAGGAATCTGAAGATCGCCTTGACTTATGATAAACTATCATATGTCCTCACGGCTTCAGCCCCGCCCGTCCCAGGCCCAAAATCCTCAGTTGCGGCCATAGAAGTCCGCAAGACATGGGACGCTGACTGTGCCACGGCCACATGCCTCGCGCTTGCATCGATGGATAACACACATCAAAAGCAGCACGAGGACATGGACATTCACGGGATACTGCTCCATACAAAGGAGTTGTATGGGGAGCAGTCCCGCGTATTACGATACGAGGCATCAAAGAAACTGTTTCACATGCGGATGGCCCCTGGCACACTAGTAGCAGACCATGTTTTGAAGATGATAGCTCTTATAGAAGAGCTTGAGGACCTTGGATGGACAATGGAAAATGAACAATATATAGATATTATTCTGCAGTCCCTCCCCTCCACTTTTGCTCAGTTCATAGTGAACTTCAACATGCATGCCATGGAGAAGGACCTCCCTGAACTCCTTAATATGTTAAGGAGTGCAGAGAGCACTATGAAGTCAGCAAAGACTCCCGTTATGACCATTGGACAGTCTTCTTCTTCTCGCCCAAAAGCTAAGGCCAAGGGAAAGAAAAAGAAGAAACCCACTAATCCTAAGGGCGGAGTCAAAAAGGTAAAGGGGAAGGGAAAGTCCACGGCTGGAGACCCAGGGAAAGGCGAGTGTTTTCATTGCCACAAGACAGGACATTGGAAGCGCAACTGCACGGAGTACCTAAGTCTCAAGAAGAAGCATGGTGATGCTTCTGCTTCAGGTGCGTTTGTGACTGAAAACTGTTTTTCTATAAACTCTGCTTCCTGGGTATTGGATACCGGTTCAGGTTCTCAGATTTGCAATTCTATGCAGGGGCTGAGAAATAGCAAGGTTTTGAGGACAGGTGACCATACTCTCCGCATTGGAAATGGTTCCAATGTACATACAGTCGCAGTGGGAGAGTATCACTTGGGGTTGCCATCTGGATGTATTTTGATTTTGAATCCATGTTATTTTGTACCAACTATGCTATGTAATATAATATCCGTTTCTTTGTTGGACAATGAAGGATATAATTTTATGTTGCAGAACAATGTTATGAACATTCACCTAAATCAAATGTTGGTTGGGTATGGTACGCTTAATAACGGAATATATGTCCTAAATCAACACACAGTTTTCAGTATACAACACACTAATAAAAGAAAAAATTTCAGAATTAAATGAAGCTTTTCTTTGGCACTGTAGACTTGGTCTTATTAACGAAACAAGACTAAACAAGTTACACAAAGATGGATATTTAAACCCTTTTGAATATAAATCTTATGCGACTTGCTAGTCTTGTATCAAGGGTAAAATGACCAAAACTCCGTTTACCGGACACGGAGAAAGAGCTACTCAGCTCCTTGGCCTCATACATAGTGATGTATGTGGGCCGATGTCTACACAGGCTAGAGGCGGTTTTTCATACTTCATTAAATTCACCGACGATTTTTCAAGATTCGGTCATGTATTTTTATTAAAACACAAGTCCGAAGCTTTCGAGAAATTCATTGAATATAAACAAGAAGTAGAAAAACAAACCGGCTTGAGTATTAAGATGCTTCGATCAGATCGAGGTGGTGAGTATCTCAGTACAGAATTTGCAAACTTCCTAAAAGAGAATGGGATTCTCTCTCAGCTCACTCCGCCTTACACACCACAGCACAACGGTGTGTCAGAACGACGGAATAGGACCCTATTAGATATGGTCCGGTCCATGATGAGTGACGCTGAGTTACCAGTCTCGTTTTGGGGGCATGCATTGGAGACTGCAACGTTTCTGCTAAACAGGGTTCCAACCAAAGCCGTATCTACCACGCCATATGAGATATGGAATGGGAAGAGACCATCTCTTAAAAGAATTAAGATTTGGGGTTGCCCGGCCTATGTTAAAAAGCAGAATCCGGACAAACTCGAGACACGGTCAGTCATGTGTAACTTTATGGGATATCCAAAGAATTCTTATGGATATCTGTTCTACCACGAAGAGGAACAAAAAGTGTTTGTTTCTCAGTATGCCACATTCTTGGAAAAAGAGTTTTTCACGGATAGAGATGATGGCAAGGTGGTAGATCTAGAAGAGGTTCTGGAGACACAAACTACAAATGACGATTTGGTTGAACCGGCTGTTGCAACAGAAACTGAAGAACCTCAGCCACTCCGTAGGTCTGGTAAGACTTCTCGCCCACCGGAGAGGTACTACGGTTTCCTCATTGATGGTGACAGAGAAGATTGTATCTTGGAAGATGATGATCCTACCAGTTTTCAGCAAGCTATCACGAGTGGTGACTCTGTGAAGTGGCTGGATGCCATGAGATCCGAAATGGAGTCTATGTACACCAACAAAGTATGGACTTTGGACATTGTACCACCTGGGGTAAAACCTGTAGGGTGCAAATGGATCTTTAAAAGAAAGATTGGTGTGGATGGGCAGGTAGAGACCTATAAGGCAAGACTTGTGGCGAAAGGTTTTCGTCAAAGACCAGGTTTGGACTATGACGAAACTTTTTCGCCCGTAGCCATGCTTAAATCTATTCGGATCCTACTTGCTATTGCTGCTCACTACGACTATGAAATCTGGCAGATGGACGTTAAAAGAGCATTTCTAAATGGAGATTTAGAAGAATGTGTTTATATGGATCAGCCAGAGGGCTTCATTGACAGTGGGAGCAGCGAGAAAGCATGTAGATTGCTTAAATCCATATATGGGTTAAAGCAGGCATCTCGGAGTTGGAACATCTGTTTCGATGATGTTATCAAAGAGTTTGATTTCATCAAAAATCCAGATGAACCTTGTGTTTATAGGAAGGCTGTAGGAAGAGCTGTCACATTCCTCGTATTGTACGTGGATGACATTCTTCTGATAGGAAATGATATTCCTATGCTAAAGTCGGTCAAATCATTCTTATCACTGAGGTTCTCCATGAAGGACCTGGGTGATGCCACATACATCCTGGGCATAAGGATCTATAGAGATAGATCCAAAAAGTTATTGGGATTGTCCCAAACCAGGTACATCAACACCATCCTAAAAAGGTTTAGTATGGAAGACTCCAAGCGGGGTGCCTTACCCGCTTGCCATGGAGTCACTCTCTCCAAGGATTCTTGTCCAAAGACCGATGAAGAGAGAGCTCGCATGAGCATTATACCTTATGCTTCGGCAGTAGGGTCTATAATGTATGCGATGTTATGTACACGCCCAGATGTAGCTTATGCACTTAGTGTTGTAAGCAGGTATCAATCCAACCCAGGGGAGAACCACTGGACAGCTGTGAAGAACATTCTTAAGTACTTACGAAGGACTAAAGAATTGTTCTTGGTGTATGGTAATAAAGATCTCCAAATGGAGGCCTTTACCGATTCAAGCTTCCAGAGCGATAAGGATGACAGCAAATCTATCTCAGGGTTTGTATTTACCCTCAATGGAGGGGCGGTAAGTTGGAAGAGTTCCAAACAAGATACCGTTGCAGACTCTACGATGGAAGCTGAGTACATTGCTGCAAATGATGCCGCCAAGGAAGCCGTCTGGATGAAGAAGTTCGTCTCGGAGCTAGGAGTAGTTCCAACCATTATTGATCCAATACCTTTGTATTGTGACAATAATGGGGCGATGGCGTTAGCCAAGGAGCCCAGATCCCATCAGCGGTCCAGACACATCCTGAGGCGCTTTCATTTGATCCGGGAGATTGTAGATCGCCGCGAGATCGAGATTAAGAGAGTAGACACAAAGAACAACACCGCGGATCCATTCACCAAGGCTCTCCCTCAGCCGTAGCATGAGCGACTTTTTGAGATATTGGGTATGAGATACGCCAATAACTGGCTTTAGTGCAAGTGGGAGATTGTTGGATATATGTATGCCCTAGAGGCCATTATGTGATAGTTGATGTATCTATACATGTATATATATTCAGTTTGCATTCTTGCTCGACATGATAGTATGCTATCTGGTTTCACTTTATCTGACATGTTGATTTGATCATGCTTTTATTCATTCATACATGCTGATAAAGCCCTAAGGATATTGGCTTGACTACTCTGATTATGATGGAGATCATACTAGTGGGACATCTGTAGTCTATAAGCATATCCTGAAATGTCCCTAGTCGGAGGTGTATCGAGACGGGGCATCGATATACCAGAGTAGACTAGCGTATATGATACTAGACCCATGTGATGGGCGATGGATGTTCCCACATTCGTCGATGTTTGACATCAAGATCATATACGGGTGCTCAGTGGTGACTGGGTACACTGGACGGACTCGCCGAGAACTCCTATATGGAATTATATCTATCGTCGGATAGCAGTTCTCAGGCGACACTGGTACAGGTTAGTCTGTAGACCCGAGATCGTCATGGAGTCTTGTGTGTTCTCCCACTGTACTTTGATTGCCACCCTACCACGGCTCTACTGAGTCGTGCAAACAGGTGGCCGTTGGGTACAGTCCCGAGACACACGAAGACGATGAGCGATAGGAGGGGTTTCGTCTCACCCGGTATTGGGAGTTGATGCTGTGCTGTGCTCGACTGGTTATAACAGCAAGTCCCTGGCCAGGGCTGCTGAGATTTGCTGATAAGTGTTATCAGTAGTTTCTCGATCTGTTATAGACCATTCACCGACACGACTTATTGAGTTATTGGGGTCGACGTGACCATCCCTAGGCTCGATATGCAGCATATCTGACGAAGAGACCGGACTGTACGGTAGTGTTGCCGGATGGCTCGACGGGAGTTGTAGCAGGTTCGCTTGTTGTCTTCTGATCAATCAATACCCGGGTGGCCGTTACGTTTAGCTGACCGCTTGGGGCTTGAGGGCACTTGATATGATCATTACCCTCTGCCGGCGTATTGACGAGTCTTAGAGTCCCACAGAGGAGTTAACCAGTCCAGGCGAAACGTTGTGGTGCGCATATGCGATATGCGCATGCACCCGATTGAAATATGCGTATTTGATACCGAACATTGATCGGGTGAATTGCTTTTGGTAGGGTCATATGAGATATGACCGGATTGATAAATCAAGTGTTGATTTATCATCTAACCATAAGTTATCTCACTTGAAACCTTTCTAGGGTTTGATGGATGTATGCATGCATGCATATGTTTCTTTCTTCTTTTCTAGTTTTATGCACATGTAGATGTGCATACATGTACACATACATACATCAAACTATCATGGTTGTCTATATATGGAAATGGTGGCAATATAAGCTTCACACCATAGATTAAACTATGGATAATTATTTAATTTTGGTTTTAAAAGAAAATGAAAAGGAAAGGATAATTATGCTAGTTTCTACATGCTTCTTTTAACCTAACCATTCTCACCCACCACTAAACCATGGTTATCCTCTCCTTTATCATTCTAAACCCAAGTTAAATTAATCATCTATTATTTAATCATGGTTTGAGTCAAGAAGGAATAAATATATATAGTGATATTTATTTTCTTTCATAGCTTAACCTAATGGTTATCTTTTTATCTCTTGAAGAAAATTAGCCACCATTTTCATCCTTCTTCATCTTCTCCTCTCTAGTTTTTTCTAGTGAGAAAAACACAATCAATGAAAGGTTTTTGAAGTGAGATCCAAAGCCACAACAACATTCTACACAAGCTTAGCCGTTTCGTTTAGAGTGTTATCTTCGGTTTGACGAAGTAGCGAGCTTGGACGGATATCTCCGCGGTGGATCATCGTGGACACAAGGGGAGTTCAAGAGGACCTTGATTCAACACAAAAGAGCCTAAGGAGCGAAGCAAAAACGGGAGCTACAAAGGTTGTAGCCTTCAAACCCTAACTTTTGTTAGCTTAATGTTTAGCAAACCCTAATTTTCTAGGATCTATCCTTTGCATGTTAGTTTAGCACCTTAAAAATTAAAACTTTGGGTCATGTGATGCTTCAAAACTCTTCATAGGGTGCTATACTAACCTAACATAACGACAATTGGGATGCGCATATTTACTTACGTTGATGACATGTGATGTTATGTGTTGCTGGATATGTTATATTGGATCGTCGTGTTTGAATAGCCGGGGTTTTTTATGTGAGATGAGTGTTTTTCATTTTCATTCATGTAAAAACTTGTATGTAATATTCTTTTATTTGGGGCACTTCCAGGTTGCGGAAGATGTCACCGTTTGTATATTATTTACTTTTCCGCACTAGGATAGACTCAAAGTGGAGGGCACAAGTAACCGGGTTCTGAGGTCCAGTGGGAGACCAACTCGAGGAGTCGAGTCCGGGTCTCCTAACCCTAGAATTGGTAGGGTTGCTTGCCGCTCTCGTAGGGGTCTAGGGGTGTGGGATTGGCTATTCATCACGACCGTGGAATCCGTGTTTTATACTGGCTCGTATTGAAAACACGGACATCCTAGTATATCCAATATTTCATATGTTTCTTCTGCTGCGATATCTGTGATGTGATCATGTGATGTTCTGTGATAGATACAGTATGTATTATATATGATATATTATATAGACGTTACTTATGTTTTACACCCGCGCTAGCCCTGCCCTGCTCTGCCGTTAGTCACCTAACCTAACGGTGCACGAGGGGACATCGAGGCGAATGCGGATGGCATAAGTGTACGTCGTATTTATCTGTGATGTTTAGGTACTTAAATGATGGGACTTCATTAATGTGATTAATGAAATAAAAGAAACCTAAGATGTTGTAGAATCGAATTTCAAAATAAAACAGGTAGCTACAGTTCTTGCTTTGCACAGCGGTATATGTGATATATCCTGCGCCTTATTCGATGAGGAAAGGACCGAGATCCCTTCACCGGGAGTGACTCCTTTAGCAATAACTAGCAGATGCTACACACTCGGTTTGTCTTTTGATTGCTTTTAAGTGTTTTTGCTTTGCACAGAGATATATACGATATATCCCGCACCTCATTCGACGAGGAAAGGACCGACGATCCCTTCACCGGGAGTGACTCCTTTAGCAAAACTAGAAAAGCCTCAAAAGCACTCCATTTTAAAATCATTGGATTCTACAACGATATCAAGTTCATTACGCAATAGGTTTTCAGAAAAACCTGTCGTAGCCCTCCGTCATTTCAGATATGTACTAGTTAGTATTCGTGCTGCGGTAGTTTGGCATTCGTCAAGGCGTAGTGTACGGTAGCTAACTAGTATTTATCTGCTTGAGCATATGATGCGATTGGATTAGGGTATTCGTACGGCGTTGTTTGGCATTCGTCAAGGGTCGTGCGGGTGTGTTTAATTCGATCAAGAAATGTACGGGTTGAACTTGACTAGTGGACTATGGGTTGTTTGGCATTCGTCAAGGTCATAGCGAGCTAGGGGCAAAATATTATCGGGAATTTCAATTGTTGAAATTTGCAATGAGATTGCATACCTTCTATGAGATAGTTGGATCCCGATACCCGCTGCGAGTAAGTGTTACTCCTGGGAGAGTTTTATACATTACAATTAGCCGATCAAGTAGGTGTCTAGAAAGGTGTCAACGGGGTTACGCCTCTGGGAAAACGAGATTTACATTAATTAGGTTCGTGCGAAAGCACGGGGGACCTCCCTCAAAGTACCGACACTGGCCTGGCTGAAAGATTGGCGAACTTGTAGTGTGTAATTAATCCCGGCTAGTCATTCCTTTTAGGGTTTGAAGGAAGATTTGATAAAAAGCAGTGGGAGCCATCCTGATTAGATAAAATAATAACCAATCTATTCATGCAAGAGCACACGCTGAGTGTTTTCTTCTCTCTCTCTCCAGGTAGCGACCATATCACGCCTTAATCAAGATAATAATACGGATTATTGACCGAACCCGCTTGTTATACTGAGCTGGGGAACGTTGGTCCTGCTCCAACTTATAATTGTTATAAGACAGAGCAGGAAATTGGGGATTACCAGAATTCCCGTGCCACCCAAACGAAGAGAGTGCATGCTGATGCATCATCTTCGGGTGTGTTCATTACAATGAACTGTTTCTCTGTATCCTCTACGTCCTGGGTATGTGATACCAGATCAGGATCCCAGATATGTAATATGTTACATAGGGCTACAGAAAGGTAGAGAACTGAGTACGGGTGATATGTTTCATGAGGCAGAAAACGGGGCAAGTGTTGCAGCCAAGTCTGTTGGTCACTGTCACCCAGTATTACCAATACATTGATTCTGAACGAATGTTATTAGATACCGAACCTGATATACAAAATCATATCAGTCTCTTTATTAGTAAAGAAAGGATATAATTTTGTATTGATGGATAATGTTTTGAACATTTCCTATATCAAAAGTTGATCGGTTCAGGCACGTTATCTAAAAGCGTTGATGTTCTAAATCAAACTACAGTTCTTAGTATATGGAACACACACAAGAGGAAGAGTTCAGAATTGAACGATTCCTTCTTGAGGTATTGTAGACTAGGTCAGATCAATGTGACCCGACTAGCTAGAGTTACATAAAGATGCATATTTAAATTAGTTTGAATTTACATCTTATGAAACTCGCCAGTCATGTCACAAAGATACAATGACACCAGCTCTGTTTATTGGAAACAGAGAAAGAGTTAGTAAACTCTTGGGATGATACATGTTGATGTATGTAAGGTCCCCTGTCTACACATACCAAGACCGGTTCTTTGTACTTCATTACATTCTCTGATAATCTCTCAAGATTCAGACCTATGTTCCTGTTGAAACACAAGTCCGAACCTTTTGAGATATTCACAGAATATAAGTTAGAAGTAGAGAACTAATAACAGGTATAAGTATTATGTCCTTTGATGAGATCAAGGAGGAGAATACTTGAGCACGGAAATCCTGGACTTTTCTAAAGGAGAATGAGATTCTCTCTCAGCATTACTCCTCCGTATACACCATAGCACGATGGTATTTCGGGGCGGAGCAATCACACCCTATATGATATGGTGTGCTCTATGATGAGTACTGCTGAGTTACCTTTTTCCTTTTGGGAGTTATGCACTTATGAAGTTGCATACCTATTGAATAGGGTTCCAATCAAATCAGTTGCCTACCACTTCATATGTGATATGGAAAGGGAAGAGCCCATCTCTTAAGTTGGTTAAGATTTGGGGTTGTCCAGCCTATGTCTAAAAGCATAATCCGGACAAGCTCGAGGCAAGATCTGTTATGTACAACTGGAAATGTTCCAGCTATACAAAATACAGCAGATGATTTGATAAAACCAAAGGATTCAATAGTTACCAACGAACCTCAGCCTCTCCGCCGATCTAGTAAGGTTCCTCACCCACCTGAGAGATACTTCGGTTACTCTATGACAGTGGGAGCGAGAATTGCATCATGAGATGATGACCCAACTGGTTTCGAGCTGGCCATCAGGAGTAAGACTCTGTAAGAATGGCTGGATGCTTATCGATCTGAGATGGAATCCTTATACACCAACAAAGTATGGACTTTGGTTGCTATATCTGAAGGGTTAAATCCCCATCAGGAGCAAGTATATCTTGAGAAGATTACTTGGTGTACATGGAAAAGTTGAGACTTTCAAAGCTAGACTTGTTAAAAGTTTGCATCATTGACCAGGTGTGGATAATGATGAAACCTTTTCAAGTAACTATGCTTAAGTCCATCCAGATCCTACTTACCACGGCTACATACCATGACTACGATATCTGGTGGTTGGGTGTCTTGACTGCTTTTCTAAATGATGATTTAGAAGAGAGCATCTATAAGTACACAGCCAGAGGGCTTCGTAGACAGTGGGAGCAGCGGAAACGTGTGCAAGATGCTTTATAGGATAAAGCAGGCATCGCGGAGTTGGAACATCTGTTTTGATGGATTAGTCAAAGAAGTTGACATCATCAAAATGGTAGATGAACCTTGTATATACAAAAAGGTAGTAGGGAGTATGGTGACGATCCTCGTAGAGTACGTGGATGACATACTCTTGAAAGGGAAGGAGTTTCCTATGCTACGCTCGATCAATCTCCGCTTATCACCATAATTCTCCATATAGGATCAAAGTGATACCTACTAAATCCTGGATTTTGGATCTATGAGATAGATCTAATTGGATGTTAGGAATCTCACTAGTTGTAGTGAGAAGGTATCAATCGACACTGGGGAGAATCACTGGAAGTGTTCCAGGGTGATAAAGACGACTGAATGTTAGTCACAGGCATTGTCTTTACCCTCAGTAAAGGGACGGTATGTTGGAAGAGTTCCAAGCTAGATACCGTGGCATACTAGACGATAAAGGCTGGATACATCGCTACTTAAGATGCTACCAAAGTGGCTGTCTGGGTGTATATTGGTTCATGAGATGAACTTAGTTCCTCCCATTGTGTGACAATGGAGTTGTGGCTTATGCCAGGGAACGCCGGTCCCATCAGTGATCCAGACATATTCTAAGGCAGTATCACCTGATCATGGAGATGGTTGATCTCCAGGGTGATCGACGATAGGAGAGTAGACTCAGAGGATAACACGGCGGATCCACTCACGAAGGCCTTTTCCCAGAGAGAGACTTTCATGGGATGGTTGAGTATGAGATACTGCAACCACTGCTACAGATGGCCCTAGTGCAAGTGGGAGATTGTTAGTTATATATATGCCCTAGAGGCCATTACTGTACATAGGATGTATATTGTAGTGGATGCTGGGACATATATAGGGAGGACTTTCTTGCTCGACATGATAGTATGCTATCTGGTTGATCTTTACCTTAACGTGTACACTGATTGTCTCTCTGTTACATGTTGGTAATGCCCTTAGGATCTGTACTTGACTACCTGGACTATGATGCGGATCATACTAGTGGGGACATGGTAGTCTATAAGTACATCCTTCAAAGTCCCTAGTCGTGGGTGTATCGAGACAGGGCATCGATATACCAGAGTAGACTAGCGTGTACCTTCTCGACCCATATAGATGAGCGATGGATGATCCCATATCCATTGGTGTTTGACATCAGAGATGATATACGGGTGCTCAGTAGAGACTGGGTACACTGGACGGACTCGCCGAGAACTCCCAGATGGTATTATACCTCACGTCAGATGGCAGTTCTCTGGTGACACTGGTACAGAGTAGTCTGTTGACCCGAGATCGTCATAGAGTCTTGTGTGGTTCCCACTGTGCTTTGATTTCCATCTTACCACGTCCAAGAGGGCGTGCAAAACGGTGGTTTTTGGGTACAGTCCCGAGTCACATGGAGGCAATGAGCGATAGGAGGGGATTCGTCTCTCCCGGTATAGGGGGTTGATGTTGCGCTGTGTTCGATTGGCTATAACAGGAAATCCCTGGCCAGGGTTGTTGAGATTTACTGGTAAGTGTTACCAGTAGTTTCTCGAATTGTTATAGACCTCATATCGACACGACTTATTGAGCTATTGGGGTCTGACGTTTACCACCCCTAGGCGAGATATGCGACATATCAGACGATCAGACCGGACTGTACGGTAGTGTTACTGGTCGGATTCACTGGAGTGTGAGCGGGCTTGCTCGTCGATCTTCAGATCGCTCAATACCCGGGTGGCCGTTACGTTTAGCAGACCGCTTGCGGCTTGTGGGTGTTTGATATGATCATCATCTGCTGCCGGCGTATTGACGAGTCTTTAGAGTCCTACACAGAGGTTTCCTGGCTCAAGCGAAACGAAATAGGAGTGCATATGAGATATGTGCGGGACCGAGAATGATACCAGTATGTGATACTGTATTCGATTCTCACGATATGTGACATTGATCGGTTATATGCGATATAGCCGGGTTATCGGATCAAGTGTTGATTCGATAAGTTGTTACTGTTGATATTAGTCGGTTATATGCGATATGACCGGATTATTAAATCAAGTGTTGATTTAATGATTTAATGGATAATTATATATTTGATATATTACTTTGCATTAACTAGTATCGGTTCACTTTAAATGGATTTTCTCACTCGGGTGTGCGCATTGTATATGCGATATATTTTTGTGCACTTGATTGTATCATGTTTGATGATACATGTTTACTTGGTTAAGTGTAAAGAATTAAACCATGGTTAAACTTATAATTAGGGTTTTATTTCCTTTTCTCATTTATTTATCTATTTATTCATTTTGGAAAATAGATGAAAAAAAGAAGAAGAAAAGAATGGTGGCTTTTTTTGTTGTTTAGTGGAAGCTTCATGAAACCTTGACCCTAACCATTCATTTAACCTAAGTTAATTCTCTACACTTTACCATGGTTACCTTTATGATAAGAATTATTTTTTTTTCTTTTCTAATTAACTTATCATATCATCTTCTTCTTCTTCTTCCTTGAACTCAAGAAGAAACCTTCACTTCATCAATGGTGGATTGATGAAATGAGTGAGAAATCCAATTCTAAAGTCTACCCACTTCCTATTTCTTCATCCTCTACCTCTTGCCAAGTAGTAGAGTGTGTTTCCTTCACAAGTTTTCATGACTTGGTGAAGTTTGGAGCTTGATCTTGCGATGCCTCGACGTAGATCATCTTCGGCATGGACATCGACGACCTAGCTTGCCCATTCTCCGACGAAGCCGATGCTAGAGCTTGGAAACTCATTTGGACAGCGAGGGGACTTCGTTGCGGAGCTATGGAGGTGGAGCACCGGATCTACAAAGGTTGTATTTCCGATAACCCATTAGTTAAGTTGTTAACTAGATTGTTTTTCGCCTAGATTTCTAGCAAACGATCCGTACACTAGGGTTTCTCGGCACCAAAATTTTTGAAATTGGCATGTTCGATGCCTTGTGATACCTCATTAGGATGCCTAGGAACCCCTACACCACTGTACTTTGATTACTACCATACCACGGCTCAAAGGAGTCGTGCAAACAGGTAGTAGTTGGGTGCAGTCCCGAAGCACTTGGAGGCAGTGACGGTTAGACAGGATTCGTCTCTCCCGGTATTGGGGGTTGACATCGCGCTGTGTCTAGGAGAGCCATTACACGAGTAGTCCCTGGCCAGGGCAAGCGAGATATACTGGTAGGCTTCCAGTGTTATCTCAGGGTGTATTGGGCTTCACTCCGACACGACTTGTACCGCTATTAGGGGACTGACGTTTTACCGCCCCCTAGGCCCGCCATGCGATGTATCAGACGAACAGACCGGACTGTACGGAGATTGTCATATTCAGGCTCACTAGGAGTTCAGATGGGTTTCACCTCGTCAGTCTTCTTGTCGGCATCTACCTGGGGACCGTTACGCACAGCTAGTGCCGCTTGCGGTCTGTGGTTATGTTAGTTATATGTATGCCCTAGAGGCCATTACTATACATAGGATGTATATTGTAGTAGATGCTGGGACATATATAGGGAGGACTTTCTTGCTCGACATGATAGTATGCTATCTGGTTGATCTTTACCTTAACGTGTACACTGATTGTCTCCCTGTTACATGTTGGTAAAGCCCTTAGGATGTGTACTTGACTACCTGGACTATGATGCAGATCATATTAGTGGGGACAGATAGTCTATAATTACATCTTTCAAAGTCCCTAGTCGTGGGTGTATCGAGACGGGGCATCGATATACCAGAGTAGACTAGCGTATACCTTCTCGACCCATACAGATGGGCAATGGATGATCCCATATCCATTGGTGTTTGACATCGGAGATGATATACGGGTGCTCAGTAGAGACTGGGTACACTGGACGGACTCGCCGAGAACTCCCAGATGGTATTATACCTCACGTCAGATGGCAGTTCTCTGGTGACACTGGTACAGAGTAGTCTGTTGACCCGAGATCGTCATAGAGTCTTGTGTGGTTCCCACTGTGCTTTGATTTCCATCTTACCACGTCCAAGAGGGCGTGCAAAACGGTGGTTTTTAGGTACAGTACCGAGTCACATGGAGGCAATGAGCGATAGGAGGGGATTCGTCTCTCCCGGTATAGGGAGTTGATGTTGCGCTGTGTTCGATTGGCTATAACAGGAAATCCCTGGCCAGGGTTGCTGAGATTTACTGGTAAGTGTTACCAGTAGTTTCTCGAACAGTTATAGACCTCATATCGACACGACTTATCGAGCTATTGGAGTCTGACGTTTACCACCCCTAGGCGAGATATGCGACATATCAGACGATCAGACCGGACTGTACGGTAGTGTTACTGGTCAGATTCACTGGAGTGTGAGCGGGCTTGCTCGTCGATCTTCTGATCGGTCAATACCCGGGTGGCCGTTACGTTTAGCAGACCGCTTGCGGCTTGTGGGTGTTTGATATGATCATCATCTGCTGCCGGCGTATTGACGAGTCTTTAGAGTCCTACACAGAGGTTTCCTGGCTCAAGCGAAACGAAATAGGAGCGCAAATGAGATATGTGCGGGACCGAGAATAATGCGTGTATGTGATACCGTATTCTATTCTCGCGATGAATGTATCGAATGGTTGTATGCGATATAACCTAGTTATCGAATCAAGTATTGATTCGATAAGCCGATACATTCAATACTAGTCGGTTGTGTGCGACATGACCGGATCATTGAATCAAGTGTTGATTTAATGATTTAATGCATAATTATATATTTGATATATTACTTTGCACTAACTAGTATTGGTTCACTTTAAATGGATTTTCTCGCTCGGATGTTCACATTGTATATGTGATATACTTTTGTGCACTTGATTGTATCATGTTTGATGATACATGTTTAACTATAGTTAAGTGTAATGAATTAAGCCATGGTTAAACTAATGATTAGGGTTTTCTTTTCTTACTTATTTATTTATTTATTTTGAATTGATGAGAAAAGAATGGTTGCAAGTTTTGGAGTTTAGTTGAAGCTTCATGAAGCTTTGATCAAGTCAACCATTCTTATCTCATCCTTAACCCTAACCATTCCCACTAACCATGATTCATTCTCTACACTTGACTATAGTTAATATTATGATAAGTATTGTTATTCTTTTATTTTTTAATTAACTTATCATAACTTTCATCTTCTTCTTCATCTTCTTCCATGAAGAAAACCTTTCTTCATCAATGATGATTGATGATAAAGAGTGAGAAATCCAATTCTAAATTGAACCCACTTCCTATTTCTTCATTCTCTACCTCTTGCCAAGTAGTAGAGTGTGTTTTCTTCACAAGTTTCTTGACTTGGTGAAATCGGAGCTTGATTTAGCGATGCCTCGACGTAGATCATCTTCGGCATGGACATCGATGACCTAGCCCGTCCATTCTCCGATGAAGCCGACGTTAGAGCCCGGGACTTGTTATGGACAGCGAGGAGACTTCATTGCGGAGCTATGGAGGTGGAGAACCGGATCTACAAAGGTTGTATTTCCGTATCTCTTAGTTAAGTGTTAACTAGTTTATTATTTCGCCTAGAAATCTAGCCAACGATCCGTATTAGGGTTTCTCGGCACCTATAATTTCTGAAATTGGCATGGTTGATGCCTTGTGAGACCTCTAGAGAGTGCCTAGGAACCCTACAGTGGTATCAGAGCCAGGCTAGAGCCTTAGGCGAAGTCCAGACGGAGTTTGAAGTCCGAACGAACCCGAAACCCGATCACAAAAATGCTCTCTGTCCTTTTTTAAAAAATCTGGATTTTTCTATATTAAAAATATGCAGAAAATTAAGCAGGGATTTTTATGAATTACTGTGAAAAAGGAGACTTAACTCCGTCATAACGCCGCGGAACCGCGGCCTAAGCCCACATGGCGCGGCGGTTCCGCGGCCATATTGTTGACTCGTTGACTCCTGTTTGCACAGTAATTCCTATTTTAATATGCTGAGTTTTCTGGGAATTTTTAATATGCAGTAAACAGTTGAGTATTTTGGGGTTGTATTGGGAATCAAAGATTCGATCGGATTATCAAATTTTGTCTGTGCGGCTTTCCGGATAATTTTTTGAATATGTTAAAAAGTTCGACCGGATATAAATACCCAATTTTTCCCCTGTCGGGAAATTTCCAAGTGTTGGATTTTTCCGTAGTTTAACGATGTTCTAAGTAGTGCAAGTAACGCGATGGTCCCTCTAGAAGACAACAAACCTTAACTCGATTATGTGACCGTCTTGAACTGCCCTTTGAACTTTCGTGTTTGGGGCAGTACGGCGTGCCACATGTGAGGCGTTGGCTTGACCCTTCTACGGCTGGACCGTTGGTACTGAGGCACGAACTGAATGTTGTTAGACTTGTTTCTTGTAATGAGCTGTTTCGGGAAAACTTGGGTGTTCGACTGTTCGATCGGAAAGTTTAACATTTTCTATTTATCTGGAATGGGATACAATAATTGGAATTCACAATAAGTTATGAGATAACTGAATGAATGTTATAAACGTAGCAGTTTAGTCTCACTTGATCGGTTGCCACGGAATTTTGATGTGATCAAAAGTCCGTCGCAATCACGTAGCGTACGCGGATACTCGCCGATAAACTTAATAGACAGCCTCGCTCTATAGCCCCGACCAAGTGACTGTAGGAGAACCCCGTCGCCGAAAGCATCCGTTCGGGTGCTCACGGCAGCGGTGTTCCGCCTTGGTGCACTTCGTCGACGGTATCGGGGGTGCAGCCGTCTACTAAAGTTTGCGACGAGCATTCGATCACGATGTCGGGAATCTTGTTGAATTACCCGACTTAATATTGAAAAGTGTTTTCGATAATGAGACTAAAATGCGGGGTTTATAATTGTTAGGCATGCGATGTCTAAGAAATTCATTTGGTCAGGCATGCGATGTCTGAGGTGATTGCGGATTCCAACTGTTGTAGTTTTACACTTTCTTTTCTGTGACCGTAAGTGTAATATGTGATATCGCCGGTTTCGTTGCTATATGTCAACGACAATTGGGATGCGCATATTTACTTACGTTGATGACATGTGATGTTATGTGTTGCTGGATATGTTATATTGGATCGTCGTGTTTGAATAGCCAGGGGTTTTTATGTGAGATGAGTGTTTTTCATTTTCATTCATGTAAAAACTTGTATGTAATATTCTTTTATTGGGACACTTCCAGGTTGTGGAAGTTGTCACCGTTTGTATATTATTTACTTTTCCGCACTAGGATAGACCCAAGGAGGAGGGCACAAGTAACCGGGTTCTGGGGTCCAGTGGGAGACCAACTCGAGGAGTCGAGTCCAGGTCTCCTAACTCTAGAATTGGTAGGGTTGCTTGTCGCTCTCGTAGGGGTCTAGGGGTGTGCGTTTGGCTATTCATAGCGACCGTGGAATCCGTGTTTTATACTGGCTCGTATTGAAAACACGGACGTCCTAGGATATCCAATATTTCATATGTTTCTTCTGCTGCGATATCTGTGATGTGATCATGTGATGTTCTGTGATAGATACTATATATAGTATATATGATATATTATATAGACGTTACTTATGTTTTACACCCGCGCTAGCCCTGCCCTGCTCAGCCGTTAGTTACCTAACCTAACGGTGCACGAGGGGACATCGAGGCGAATGCGGATGGCATAAGTGTACGTCGTATTTATCTGTGATGTTTAGGTACTTAAATGATGGGACTTCATTAATGTGATTAATGAAAGAAAAGAAACCTAAGATGTTGTAGAATCGAATTTCAAAATAAAACAGGTAGCTACAGTTCTTGCTTTGCACAGCGGTATATGTGATATATCCAGCACCTTATTCGATGAGGAAAGGACCGAGATCCCTTCACCGGGAGTGACTCCTTTAGCAATAACTGGCAGATGCTACACACCCGGTTTGTCTTTTGATTGCTTTTAAGAGTTTTTGCTTTGCACAGTGATATATATGATATATCCCGCACCTCATTCGACGAGGAAAGGACCGACGATCCCTTCACCGGGAGTGACTCCTTTAGCAAAACTAGAAAAGCCTCAAAAGCACTCCATTTTAAAATCATTTGATTCTACAACGATATCAAGTTCATTACGCAATAGGTTTTCAGAAAAAACCTGTCGTAGCCCTCCGTCATTTTAGATAAGTAGTAGTTAGTATTCGTGCTACGTTTGTTGGCCTTTGTCAAGGCGTAGTGTGCGGTAGCTGACTGGTGCTTATCTGCTTATGCATATGATGCAGATTGGGTTAGGGTAGTTGTGCGACCTTGTTGGCCTTTGTCAAGGGCCGTGCGGGTGGGTTTAATTCAATCAGGAAATGACGGGTTGAACTTGACTAGCATCCTATGGTTTGTTGGCCTTTGTCAAGGTCATAGGAGGTTACGGGCAAAATATTATCGGGAATTTCAAGTGTTGAAATTTGCAATGAGATTGCATACCTTCTATGAGATAGTTGGATCCCGATACCCGCTGCGAGTAAGAGTTACTCCTGGGTGAGTTTTATACATTATAATTAGCCGATCAAGTAGGTGTCTAGAAAGGTGTTAATGAGGTTACGCCTCTGGGAAAACGAGGTTTACATTAATTAGGTTCGTGCGAAAGCACGAGGGACCTCCCTCAAAGTACCGACACTGGCCTGGCTGAAAGATTGGCGAACTTGTAGTGTGTAATTAATCCCGGCTAGTCTTTCCTTTTAGGGTTTGAAGGAAGATTTGATAAAAAGCAGTGGGAGCCATCCTGATTAGATAAAATAATAACCAATCTATTCTTGCAAGAGCGCACGCTGAGTGTTTTCTTCTCTCTCTCTCCAGGTAGCGACCATATCACGGATTAATCAAGATAATAATACGGATTATTGACCGAACCCGCTTGTCATACTGAGCTGGGGAACGTTGGTCCCGCTCCAACTTATAATTGTTATAAGAAAGAGCAGGAAATTGCGGAATACCAGAATTCCCGTGCCGCCCAAACGAAGAGAGTGCATGCTGATGCATCATCTTCGGGTATGTTCATTATACAGAACTGTTTCTCAGTATCCTTTACGTCCTGGGTATGTGATACCATATCAAGATCCCAGATATGCAATCTGTTACATAGGGCTACAGAAAGGTAGAGAACTGAGAACGGGTGATAAGTTTCATGAGGCAGAAAACGGGACAAGTGTTGCAGCCAAGTCTGTTGGTCACTGTCACCCTGTATTACGAATACATTGATTCTGAACGAATGTTATTAGATACCGAACCTGATATACAAAATCATATCTATCTTTTTATTAGCAAAGAAATGATAGAATTTTGTATTGTTGGATAATGTTTTGAACATTTCCTATATCAAAAGTTGATCGGTTCAGGCACGTTATCTAAAAGCATTGATGTTCTAAATCAAACTACAGTTCTTAGTATACGGAACACACACAAGAGGAAGAGTTCAGAATTGAACGATTCCTTCTTGAGGTATTGTAGACTAGGTCATATCAATGCGACCCGACTAGCTGAAGTTACATATAGATGCATATTTAAATTAGTTTGAATTTACATCTTATGAAACTTGCGAGTCATGTCACAAAGATAAAATGACCATAGCCCTGTTTATTGGAAACAGAGAAAAAGTTAGTAAACTCTTGGGATATGATACATGTTGATGTATGTAAGCTCCCCTGTCTACATATGCCAAGATCGGTTCTTTATACTTCATTACATTCTCTGATGATCTTTCGAGATTCAGACCTATGTTCCTGTTGAAACACAAGTCTGAACCTTTTGAGATATTCACAGAATATAAGTTAGAAGTAGAGAACCAAAATACGGGTATAAGTATTATGTCCTTTGATGTGATCAAGGAGGAGAATACTTGAGCATGGAATTCCTGGACTATTCTAAAGGAGAATGAGATTCTCTCTCAGCATTACTCCTCCGTATACACCATAGCACGATGGTATATCGGGGTGGAGCAATCACACCCTATATGATAAGGTGTGCTCTATGATGAGTACTACTGAGTTACCTATTTCCTTTTTGGGAGTTGTGCACTTGAGAAGCTGCATACCTATTGAACAAGGTTTAAATCAAATCAGTTGCTTACCACTTCATATGTGATATGGAAAGGGAAGAGCCCATGTCTTAAGCGAGTTAAGATTTGGGGTTGACCGGCCTATGTCTAAAAGCAAAATCTGGACAAGCTTGAAGCAAGGTCTGTTATGTACAACTGGAAAGGTTCCAGCTATGCAAACTACAGAAGATGATTTGATAGAACCAAAGGATTCAATAGTTACCAACGAACCTCAGCCTCTCCGCCGATCTAGTGAGGTTCCTCACCCGCCTGAGAGATACTTCGGTTACTCTATGACAGTGGGAGCGAGGATTGCATCATGAGATGATGACCCAACTAGCTTCGAGCAGGCCATCGAGAGTAAGACTCTGTAAGAATGGCTGGATGTTTAGCGATCTGAGATGGAATCCTTATACACCAACAAAGTATGGACTTTGGTTGCTATATCTGAAGGGTTAAATCCCCATCAGGAGCAAGTATATCTTGAGAAGATTACTTGGTGTACATGGAAAGGTTGAGACTTTCAAAGCTAGACTTGTTAAAGGTTTGCATCATTGACCAGGTGTGGATCATGATGAAACTTTTTCTAAGTAGCTATGCTTAAGTCCATCCAGATCCTACTTGTCACGGCTACATACCATGACTGCGATATCTGGTGGTTGGGTGTCTTGACTGCTTTTCTAAATGATGATTTAGAAGAGAGCGTCTATAAGTACACAGCCAGAGGGCTTCGTAGACAGTGGGAGCAGAGGAAACGTGTGCAAGATGCTTTATAGGATTAAAGCAGGCATCGCGGAGTTGGAACATCTGTTTTGATGGATTAGTCAAAGAGTTTGACATCATCAAGATGGTAGATGAACCTTGTATAAACAAAAAGGTAGTAGGGAGTATGGTGGTGATCCTCGTAGAGTACGTGGATCACATACTCTTGATAGGGAAAGAGTTTCCTATGCTACGCTCGGTCAATCTCCGTTTATCACATAGATTCTCCATATAGGATCAAAGTGATACCTACTAGATCCTGGATTTTGGATCTATGAGATAGATCTAAATGGATGTTAGGACTCTCACTAGTTGTAGTGAGACGGTATCAATCGATCCTGGGGAGAATCACTGGAAAGGTTCCAGGGTGATAAGATGACTGAATGTCAGTCACAGGCATTGTCTTTACCCTAAGTATAGGGACGGTACGTTGGAAGAGTTCCAAGCTAGATATCGTAACATACTAGACGATAAAAGCTGGATACATCGCTACTTAAGATGCGACCAAAGAGGCTGTTTGGGTGTATATTGGTTCATGAGATGAACAATGTTCCTCCCATTGTGTGACAATGGAGTTGTGGCTTATGCCAAGGAACGCAGGTCCCATCTGTGATCCAGACATATTCTAAGGCAGTATCACTTGATCATGGAGATGGTTGATCTCCAGGGAGATCGAGGTTAGGAGAGTAGACTCAGAGGACAACACAGCGGATCCACTCACAAAGGCCTGTTCCCATAGAGAGACTTTTATGGGATGGTTGAGTATGAGATACTGCAACCACTGCTATCAGATGGCCCTAGTGCAAGTGGGAGATTGTTAGTTATATGTATGCCCTAGAGGCCATTACTATACATAGGATGTATATTGTAGTGGATGCTGGGACATATATAGGGAGGACTTTCTTGCTCGACATGATAGTATGCTATCTGGTTGATCTTTACCTTAACGTGTACACTGATTGTCTCCCTGTTACATGTTGGTAAAGCCCTTAGGATGTGTACTTGACTACCTGGACTATGATGCAGATCATACTAGTGGGGACAGATAGTCTATAATTACATCCTTCAATGTCCCTAGTCGTGGGTATATCGAGACGGGGCATCGATATACAAGAGTAGACTAGCGTATACCTTCTCGACCCATACAGATAGGCGATGGATGATCCCATATCCATTGGTGTTTGACATCGGAGATGATATACGGGTGCTCAGTAGAGACTGGGTACACTGGACGGACCCGCCGAGAACTCCCAGATGGTATTATACCTCACGTCAGATGGCAGTTCTCTGGTGACACTGGTACAGAGTAGTCTGTTGACCCGAGATCGTCATAGAGTCTTGTGTGGTTCCCACTGTGCTTTGATTTCCATCTTACCACGTTCAAGAGGGCGTGCAAAACGGTGGTTTTTGGGTACAGTCCCGCGTCACATGGAGGCAATGAGCGATAGGAGGGGATTCGTCTCTCCCGGTATAGGGAGTTGATGTTGCGCTGTGTTCGATTGGCTATAACAGGAAATCCCTGGCCAGGGTTGCTGAGATTTACTGGTAAGTGTTACTAGTAGTTTCTCGAACAGTTATAGACCTGATATCGACACGACTTATCGAGCTATTGGGGTCTGACGTTTACCACCACTAGGCGAGATATGCGACATATCAGACGATCAGACCGGACTGTACGGTAGTGTTACTGGTCGGATTCACTGGAGTGTGAGCGGGCTTGCTCGTCGATCTTCAGATCGCTCAATACCCGGGTGGCCGTTACGTTTAGCAGACCGCTTGCGGCTTGTGGGTGTTTGATATGATCATCATCTGCTGCCGGCGTATTGACGAGTCTTTAGAGTCCTACACAGAGGTTTCCTGGCTCAAGCGAAACGAAATAGGAGCGCATATGAGATATGTGCGGGACCGAGAATAATGCGTGTATGTGATACCGTATTCTATTCTCATGATGAATGTATCGAATGGTTGTATGCGATATAACCTAGTTATCGAATCAAGTATTGATTCGATAAGCCGATACATTCAATACTAGTCGGTTGTGTGCGACATGACCGGATCATTGAATCAAGTGTTGATTTAATGATTTAATGCATAATTATATATTTGATATATTACTTTGCACTAACTAGTATTGGTTCACTTTAAATGGATTTTCTCGCTCGGATGTTCACATTGTATATGTGATATACTTTTGTGCACTTGATTGTATCATGTTTGATGATACATGTTTAACTATAGTTAAGTGTAATGAATTAAGCCATGGTTAAACTAATGATTAGGGTTTTCTTTTCTTACTTATTTATTTATTTATTTTGAATTGATGAGAAAAGAATGGTTGCAAGTTTTGGAGTTTAGTTGAAGCTTCATGAAGCTTTGATCAAGTCAACCAATCTTATCTCATCCTTAACCCTAACCATTCCCACTAACCATGATTCATTCTCTACACTTGACTATAGTTAATATTATGATAAGTATTGTTATTCTTTTATTTTTTAATTAACTTATCATAACTTTCATCTTCTTCTTCATCTTCTTCCATGAAGAAAACCTTTCTTCATCAATGGTGATTGATGATAAAGAGTGAGAAATCCAATTCTAAATTGAACCCACTTCCTATTTCTTCATCCTCTACCTCTTGCCAAGTAGTAGAGTGTGTTTTCTTCACAAGTTTCTTGACTTGGTGAAGTCGGAGCTTGATTTAGCGATGCCTCGACGTAGATCATCTTCGGCATGGACATCGATGACCTAGCCCGTCCATTCTCCGATGAAGCCGACGTTAGAGCCCGGGACTTGTTATGGACAGCGAGGAGACTTCATTGCGGAGCTATGGAGGTGGAGAACCGGATCTACAAAGGTTGTATTTCCGTATCTCTTAGTTAAGTGTTAACTAGTTTATTATTTCGCCTAGAAATCTAACCAACGATCCGTATTAGGGTTTCTCGGCACCTATAATTTCTGAAATTGGCATGGTTGATGCCTTGTGAGACCTCTAGAGAGTGCCTAGGAACCCTACAGGTTAAACCCACTGCCAGCGTAGTGTCGAGTCTTTAGAGTCCCACACAGAAAGCTATTCGTCTTTAGGCAAAAGAGTAGAGGTCGCATGGTTTTGCGACAGGTCGCATGGTTTTGCGACAGGTCGAATGGTTTTGCAACAGGGTCTGGTCACATCCGTGCACTTGTGCACGTACAGTGTCCGGACAGTTAACACTAGCGGGCTTTGGTTTAAACCGGATCCTAGTGTACGTTTTGGGATTGGTTTTATCTCGTTTGTATTCGTGTTCCCCGAAACGCGGATGAGGGTGTGTATTCACAGTTGACAGAGAGACAGAGGCAGAGTATTCTCATTGGGGTTGTTGACTGTTGACAGTTGACTGTTGACCATTGACTTTTGCTTAACCCTAATGAGAATAAGATATATATATATGATTAACATTAATATTAATTAAGTATTGTAGTGATATGGTTGTTGAGGGGTTGACTTTGTTGACTTGTTGACTTTGTTGACCGATTGACTAGGTTGGACTAGTTGAACATCATCATGACAATTGCTATCATTCCATGGCAAAGACTTTTGCTTGCTTGTTTATTTTTGCAAAATGAGTGCATGAAATGATATAGCCATTTTGACTTAAACCATTTACACAATACTTGATTACTATTTTTGTTATGATGGTTTTGGATTATGAGAGCCAAGAGAGAAAAGTCTTCTCTCATTCTATCATTTTTCATTCTCTCTCTTGTTCTTGAGCTCTCATCTTCTTCCTCTTGCTCTCCCTCTCCTTAGTCTATGGTTCACTTGTCTCATGTGTTGAGAACCAAGAACCATAGAGAAAATCCCAACACACTCTTCTCTACTCACTCTAGTTCATAAGGTTTAGCAAACCAAGTGAACTAATTTCTTCAAAGACCGAAGAAGAAGCCAAAGGTAGAAGCTTTCAGGTGGATCCATCTTCGGCGCAAGGAGACGACGGGGTGAAGCCGATCCGGACAACCATCGAGGCTTGAAGACGAAGGAGTTCAAGAAAGTAAGGTATAACCCCCTAACCGAGTAGTTAACAACTCCTAGTTAGGTTGTTAGTTAAATGTTTAACAAAGATCCGGTTTTGAGTACATGTTACCACCTCTAGAAAATTGTTTTTCAGCAAATTCCGCATGCCCGAAAGTACCGGGAGAGGTAGCATGGACTTACAGTGGTATCAGAGCCTAGTTAAACACTACCTAACATGTTAGCATAGTAACTAGAAATTCGATTGGAGAAAAAGTCGCGAAATACACCCGGAATTCAAACTTTCTGTCGATTTTCAAAGTGCTGCAAAAATTATTTGAGATATACCAAAAATCGACTCAGGGTTTTTAGAAGAAACTGCAAAAATTCGACCCACTGAATCGATCAACGCGCCGTGTTTCCGCGGCGGGAGCTTGCTCCCGCCGCGGAACCGCGGCCGAGTTGACTCAGTCGTGGGGTTTTATTTTTGCAGTTTGTTCATAGGGGTATTTTGGGATTTTTGGAATATGTATTTTCTGCCCAGATTTTCCAGAACGAAAATTTTGTGTTTGGGGCCTGAAAATCCGTATTTTTGATCGAACTTCTAAAAGACTTAAGCTGACGGGTTTTTCTGTGATGTTATATTTGTATTGAACGTCTGCTAATCGCTATATGTCGATTAGTGGGGGTTATACAAATCTGTGATCTGTAATGTTATTGGAATGTGTATATGAATTCATTGGATTGTCTCGGGTGAATAGCCGGGGGTTGTATGACGAGAGTTTTCTTTTCTTTCATTTCATGTAAATTTGTAAATTGATTTAATTATTATTTGTATGGCCGCACAACCGGGTCGGGGTTGTAGCCGTCATTGTATAATTTCTTTTTACTGTTTTTACTCCTAGGATAGACCCATTGAGGGGGTGCATAAACTACCGGGTATGCCGAAGTGCCGAGTGGCCTACTCACGGAGTTGAGGGAGGTTGCTTCGCTTCGGGTACTTGGCGGGTAGTTTGCCGCACCCGTAGGGGTCTTGGGTGGGGTTTTGGCTATTCACCGCGACCGTGTAATCTGCTTTTCGTTACAGGCTCGTACGAATTGCGGGTTCCTAGTATATCAAATGTGTTCATCTGTGATCTGAAATGGCTATCATTGCAGTATATCTATATATGATATTATTTAGGCGTTGCTTATATTTTACAGCCGCGCTAGCCCAGCCCCCGCTCTGTCGTTAGTTAAGTAACCTAACGGGTAATGACAGGGCCCTGTGGCGAATGCGAATGGCATAAGCGTACGTCATATTTTGGTTTTTTTCTGCAATGGTAGGATTAAATGATGGGACGCATTAAAAGAACTAATGCAAGAATATCACGCATTAAAAGAACTAATGCAAGAAAATAAACCAAGTAAAAGTCGTTGGAACACTTTCGAAAAACCACTCGGTTCTTTTCAAAACCAACTTTTAAATGCGGAGCTTGAGCCACTCCTTTTAAAAGCTATCTCGTTCCATCGATTATATCAAGTTCACTACGTTCACGGTTTAGCCAAAACCATTCGTAGCCCTCCGTCGTTTCACTTGGATGGTCAATAGTATTCAAGCTATGTTTGTTGGCCAAAGTCAAGGCATAGTGATTGGTAGCTGTTGGGTATTCATGTGCAGCATAGATAGATGCGTTAGTTTGGAACAGTCGTACTGCCTTGTTGGCCAAAGTCAAGGGTAGGTGCGGGTGGATTCAAATTAACCTGGAGAACGACGGGTAGAACTTGACATGTGACTTATGATTTGTTGGCCAAAGTCAAGGTCATAAGAGCATGGGGCAAAAATCCACATCGGGAGTTTCAAAAGAACTGAAACTTGCTAGTGTTGCATACCATTTGGAGTGTGATGATTCTGGTAGGATTCCTTCAGTTTCATCACGCGATGATATTTGGATCCCGATCCTACTGTGAGTATATGCTCCTCCTCGGGAAATTTCTCACTTAACGATCAATGCTATAAACAAAGTAGGTGTCTAGAAAGGTGTTAGCGGGGCTACGCCCCCAGGGAAAAGTGGTTATTTAATTAAGGAACTTCGCGAAAGCGTTGGAAAACCTCCCTCGAAGTACCGACACCAGCCTGGCTGAACGGTTAAGCAAGTATTGTACGATGAGATTGATCCTGACTAATTCTTCCTTTTTGGTTTGAGGAGGGATTCGAGAAACAGTGGGAGCCATCCTGTTTAGACAAACTAAAAACCATTCTAAACTTGCAAGAGCATCATGCTGAGTGTTTCTTCTCTCTTCTAATTGCAGCGACCTATCGACATGACTGGACTTAAGTTACTTCTAGATAAAAACATACTGACAAGGCCAAACTACAAAGATTGGCTCAGGAATGTCAAGATGGCAATCACTTACGACAAGCTGGGGTATCTTCTTACCACCAAAGCTCCCCCTGTCCCAGGTCCCAAAACCAGCGTCGCGGATAAGGAAATCCGTAAGACCTGGGAACTAGATTGCGCGAAGGCCAAGTGCCTCGTGCTTGCCTCTATGGACAACGAACATCAGAGGAGGCACGAGAATATGGACCTCGAATCCATATTTCTCCATACAAAAGAACTGTATGGAGAGCAGTCTCGTATCGCAAGATACGAAGTGTCGAAGAAGTTATTTTCGGCAAGCTTGGCCGTCGGATCATCGGTAGCGGAATACGTGCTTAAGATGATTGGCTACATAGAAGAGCTCGCGGACCTTGGGACCACGTTGGAGAATGAGCTCTATACGGACTTGATTCTCCAGTCCCTTCCTTCCACTTACGCCAAGTTCATCCTGAACTTCAACTTACAAGAAAAGGAAGTTGAACTTTCAGAACTCCTCAACATGCTGAGGAGCGCAGAGGGCACCCTATAGAAAGGTAGGGAAATATCCACTTTGTTTGTAGGAGGATCTTCCTCTTCTAAGTCCAAGGCGAAAGCCAAGGGAATGAAGAAGAAAGCCCCCGCCAAACCAAGGGGCGGTGTTAGTAAAGTGGATACGAAGGGAAAGGCAAAAGCAACAAAGAAAGTGGGCAAGCTTGTGGATAAGGAAGAATGCTTCTATTGTCATAAGAAGGGACACTGGAAAAATGATTGCAGGGCTTGGAAGGCCAGAACACAGGATCTGAAGCAGGTTGCGGCTTCAGCTTCAGGTGTGTATGTTATTGAAAACTGTCTTTCAATAAACTCTACTTCCTGGGTATTGGATACCGGATCAGGATCTCATATCTGTAATTCTTTGCAGGCGTTGAGAAACCGTAGGGTTTTGAAGGCAGGTGACATGACCCTCAAAGTTGCAAACGGAGCTAGCATGGATGCTAAAGCCGTGGGGGACTATCACCTGGGAATGTCAGATGGACATGTTTTGGTTTTGCGTAATTGCTTTTTTGTACCCAACGCAATTTGTAATATCATTTCTGTATCTTTGGTTTCTAAAGAAGGTTATGAATTTGCGTTTGTAAGCAATGTTGTAAACATTCACCTTAATCAAGTTCTGATTGGGTCAGGTACATTGAGCAATGGTATATACGTATTAAACCAACCACAGATTTTCAATGTCCAGAATACACACAAAAGAATGTCTCCGGAAATAAATCAGACTTTCTTGTGGCATTGTAGATTGGGTCACATCAATGAGAGAAGGTTGACGAAGTTACATACAGAAGGATATCTGAATGCGTTCGAATATCAATCGTATGCCACTTGTCAATCCTGTCTCAAAAGAAAGATGTCAAAGACTCCGTTCACTGAACACGGAGTAAGGGCGAGCGAGCTATTGGGACTCGTACACAGCGACGTGTGCGGTCCAATGTCTACACATGCGCGAAGCGGTTATTCTTACTTCATTACTTTTTCGGATGACTTTTCAAGGTACGGTTATGTCTTCTTAATGAAACATAAGTCCGAAGCCTTTGGAAAATTCCAGGAATATAAGAATGAAGTAGTAAAACAAACCGGCAAAAGATCCTAAGATCGGATCGAGGTGGTGAATACTTGAGTGCCGAGTTCCTGGACTATTTAAAAGATAACGGAATTCTCTCTCAGCTTACTCCTCCATACACTCCGCAACATAACGGTGTATCGGAGAGACGGAACCGAACCCTATTGGATATGGTACGGTCCATGATGAGTAACGCTGAGTTACCGCGATCATTCTGGTTGTATGCGCTAGAATCAGCCGCATACCTTTTGAACCGAGTTCCCACTAAGACTGTGCCTACTACACCATATGAGATGTGGTGTGGGAAGAGACCCTATCTTAATCATATTAAGACATGGGGAAGTCCAGCTTTTATTAAAAAGCAGCATGCGGACAAGCTCGAGGCACGCTCAGTACAGTGCAAGTTCATGGGATATCCAAAGAACTCCAAGGGATATTTATTCTACTGCGAAGAGGAACAAAAGGTTTTTGTTTCTCGTCATGCCTACTTCTTGGAAACTGAGTTTTTGGAAAACCAGATAAGTGGGAGCACAGTAGAACTGGAAGAAATTCCAGAACCACGAACTATTACTGAAAGCTTAGTGGAACCAGAGGGTTCAAAAGAACAAGACATTCCTACGCCGCTCCGCAGGAGTAGTAGGCAGTCTCATCCGCCCGAGAGATACTCCGGTTTTCTCATAGACGGGGATAGAGAGGATTGCATCATAGATTATGATGAGCCTACTAGCTTCCAGCAGGCCGTTCAGAGCGTTGACTCGGTAAAATGGCTGGATGCAATGCGGACCGAAATGGAGTCCATGTACACCAACAAGGTATGGACGTTGGACATTGCTCCAGACGGGGTAAAACCCGTAGGATGCAAGTGGAACTTCAAAAGGAAGATTGGCGTAGATGGACAGGTTGAGACCTATAAAGCTAGACTTGTTGCTAAGGGTTTTCGTTAAAGACCTGGTTTGGACTATGACGAAACCTTTTCTCCAGTGGCTATGCTGAAATCCATTCGGATCCTTCTTGCCATTGCTGCCTTCCACGATTATGAGATCTGGCAGATGGACGTAAAGACTGCTTTTCTAAATGGAAATTTAGAGGAGTGTGTCTATATGGACCAACCAGAGGGTTTCATTCAGTGTGGGAGCAGCGGAAAGGTGTGCAAGTTGCTTAAGTCCATCTATGGACTAAAGCAGGCATCGCGGAGTTGGAACATCTGTTTTGATGAGACGGTCAAGGAATTTGGCTTTATCAAAAATCCAGATGAACCATGCATCTATAGTAGATTTGTAGCGAGAACTGTAGTATTCCTCGTTTTATACGTGGATGACATTCTCTTAATAGGAAATGACATTCCTATGCTACAATCTGTCAAGGGGTTGTTGTCACACAGGTTCTCCATGAAAGACCTGGGTGATGCCTCATACATCCTGGGGATCCGGATCCATCGTGATAGATCAAATAGGATATTAGGACTTTCACAGTCCAAGTACATCGACACCATACTGAAAAGATTCAGTATGGAAGATTCCAAGCGCGGTAACCTACCGGCTTGTCACGGGATCACCCTCTCTAAAGAGATGTCTCCCAAGACTGATTTGGAGAGGGATCGCATGTCTATTATACCCTACGCTTCTGCGGTAGGCTCTATAATGTATGCGATGTTGTGTACCAGACCGGATGTAGCTTATGCACTGAGTGTGGTAAGCCGGTATCAGTCAAACCCTGGGGAGAAACACTGGATAGCGGTAAAGAACATTCTCAAGTACCTGAGAAGGACTAAGGAGATGTTCTTGGTGTATGGCGGAAAAGACCTCCTGATCGAGGCCTTTGCTGACTCCAGCTTCCAGAGTGACAAAGATGATTCCAAGTCCATGTCGGGTTTTGTCTTCACCCTCAATGGAGGGGCGGTGTGTTGGAAGAGTTCCAAACAGGAAACCGTTGCAGACTCGACGATGGAAGCGGAATACATCGCTGCATCTGATGCCGCAAAAGAAGCTGTCTGGATGAGAAAGTTTTTGAAAGAACTTCAGGTGGTTCCGTCCATTGTTGATCCAATACCTCTGTATTGCGACAACAACGGGGCTATAGCTTTAGCGAAGGAACCCAGGTCCCATCAGAGATCCAGACACATCTTGAGGCGGTATCACCTGATCAGGGAAATCGTGGATCGCCAGGAGATCGAGGTTCGGAGGGTCGCTTCAGAAGATAACACTGCAGATCCATTCACCAAGGCCTTGCCCCAGACTCAGTTTGAGCGGCTGATCGAGATGATAGGTCTTCGATACGCCAGTACATGGCATTAGTGCAAGTGGGAGATTGTTAGTGTATATTAGTTTGTATATTACTTAATGGAAGCTTGGGATATTCACCATGTATATACAATCTTGCTCAAAATAGTAGTATGCTACTTGGTTTGTTTCTACTTCAATGTGTACATGTGTTTATTTTAGTATATCACCTATGGACATTAGTGGAGCCCTTAGGATCTTTGCTTGATTACCAGCGTTGTGATGGTAGTCACACTAGTGGGGGCTGGGTAATCTATAAGCACATCCTTATGCAGGTCCCTTGTCGCAGGACTATCGAGACAGGGCATCGATACTCCGGAGTAGACTAGCGCATGCGCTTCTCATCCCAGAGTGGGAGATGGTCTGTCCCACAGCCATCGGTACGTCGTTGTGGAGATAGTATGCAGGTGATCGTTGGGTTACGAGTACACTAGACAGGACTCGTCGGGAACTGACCGGTTGGTATTATACCTATCGTCAGTTATCAGTTCCCAGGTGACATGAGTACAGCTTAGTCCGCTGACTTGACACTATCACTTCGCCTCGAGTGTGTTCCCACTGTACTTTGATTACTACCCTACCACGGCTCAAAGGAGTCATGCAAACAGGTAATAGTTGGGTGCAGTCCTGAAGCACTTGGAGGCAGTAACGGTTAGACATGATTCGTCTCTCCCGGTATTGGGGGTTGACATCGCGCTGTGTCTAGGAGAGCCATTACACGAGTTGTCCCTGGCCAGGGAAAGCGAGATATACTGGTAGGCTTCCAGTGTTATCTCAGGGTGTATTGGGCTTCACTCCGACACGACGTGTACCGCTATTAGGGGACTGACGTTTTACCGCCCCCTAGGCCCGCCATGCGATGTATCAGACGAACAGACCGGACTGTACGGAGATTGTCACATTCAGGCTCAGTAGGAGTTCAGATGGGTTTCACCTCGTCTGTCTTCTTGTCGGCATCTACCTGGGGACCGTTACGCACAGCTAGTGCCGCTTGCGGTCTGTGGTTAAACCCACTGCCAGCGTAGTGTCGAGTCTTTAGAGTCCCACACAGAAAGCTATTCGCCTTTAGGCAAAAGAGTAGAGGTCGCATGGTTTTGCGACAGGTCGCATGGTTTTGCGACAGGGTCCGGTCACATCCGTGCACTTGTGCACGTACAGTGTCCGGACTGTTAACACTAGCGGGCTTTGGTTTAAGCCGGATCCTAGTGTACGTTTTGGGATTGGTTTTATCTCGTTTGTATTCGTGTTCCCCGAAACGCGGATGCGGGTGTGTATGCACAGTTGACAGAGAGACAGAGGCAGAGTATTCTCATTGGGGTTGTTGACTGTTGACTGTTGACCATTGACTTTTGCTTAACCCTAATGAGAATAAGATATATATATGATTAACATTAATATTAATTAAGTATTGTAGTGACATGGTTGTTGAGGGGTTGACTTTGTTGACTTGTTGACCGGTTGACTAGGTTGGACTAGTTGACCATCATCATGACAATGGCTATCATTCCATGGCAAAGACTTTTGCTTGCTTGTTTATTTATGCAAAATTTGTGCATGAAATGATATAGCAATTTTGACTTAAACCATTTACACAATACTTGATTACTATTTTTGTTATGATGGTTTTGGATTATGAGAGCCAAGAGAGAAAAGTCTTCTCTCATTCTATCATTTTTCATTCTCTCTTTTGTTCTTGATCTCTCATCTTCTTCCTCTTGCTCTCCCTCTCCTTAGTTTATGGTTCACTTGTCTCATGTGTTGAGAACCAAGAACTATAGAGAAAATCCCAACACACTCTTCTCTACCCACTCTAGTTCATAAGGTTTAGCAAACCAAGTGAACTAGTTTCTTCAAAGACCGAAGAAGAAGCCAAAGGTAGAAGCTTTCAGGTGGATCCATCTTCGGCGCAAGGAGACGATGGGGTGAAGCCGATCCGGACAACCATCGAGGCTTGAAGACGAAGGAGTTCAAGAATGTAAGGTATAACCCCCTAACCGAGTAGTTAACAACTCCTAGTTAGGTTGTTAGTTAGATGTTTAACAAAGATCCGATTTTGAGTCTATGTTACCACCTCTAGAAAATTGTTTTTCACCAAATTCCGCATGCCCGAAAGTACCGGGAGAGGTAGCATGGACTTACAACAGCGACGTGTGCGGTCCAATGTCTACACATGCACGAAGCGGTTATTCTTACTTCATTTCTTTTACGGATGACTTTTCAAGGTACGGTTATGTCTTCTTAATGAAACATAAATCCGAGGCCTTTGAAAAATTCCAGGAATATAAGAATGAAGTAGAAAAACAAACAGGCAAAAGTATCAAGGCACTGAGATCTGATCGAGGCGGTGAATACTTGAGTGCCGATTTCCTGGGTTACTTAAAAGAGAATGGAATTCTCTCTCAGCTTACTCCTCCATACACTCCGCAACATAACGGTGTATCGGAGAGACGGAACCGAACCCTATTGGATATGGTACGGTCCATGATGAGTAACGCTGAGTTGCCGCGATCATTCTGGGGATATGCGCTAGAATCAGCTGCATACCTTTTGAACCGAGTTCCAACTAAGACTGTGCCTACTACACCATATCAGATGTGGTGTGGGAAGAGACCCTATCTTAATCACATTAAGACATGGGGATGTCCAGCTTTTGTAAAAAAGCAGCATGCGGACAAGCTCGAGGCACGCTCAGTACAGTGCAAGTTTGTGGGATATCCAAAGAACTCCAATGGATATTTCTTCTATTGCGAAGAGGAACAAAAGGTTTTTGTTTCTCGCCATGCCCACTTTCTAGAACACCAGTTCATAGAAAAAGAAATAAGTGGGAGCGCAATAGAACTGGAAGAAATTCCAGAACCACGAGCTATTACTGAAAGCTTAGTAGAACCAGAGGGTTCGAAAGATCAGGATATTCCCACGCCACTCCGCAGGAGTAGTAGGCAGTCTCATGCGCCCGAGAGATACTACGGTTTTCTCATTGACGGGGATAGAGAGGATTGCATCATAGATTGTGATGAACCTATTTGCTTCCAGCAAGCCATTCAGAGCGTCGACTCGGTAAAATGGCTGGATGCAATGCGGACCGAAATGGAGTCCATGTACACCAACAAAGTATGGACGTTGGATATTGCTCCAGATGGGGTAAAACCCGTAGGATGTAAGTGGATCTTCAAAAGGAAGATTGGTGTAGATGGACAGGTTGAGACCTATAAAGCTAGACTGGTTGCAAAGGGTTTTCGTCAGCGACCTGGTTGAGACCTTTTCTCCAGTAGCTATGCTGAAATCCATTCGGATCCTTCTTGCCGTTGCTGCCTTCCATGATTATGAAACTTGGCAGATGGACGTAAAGACCACTTTTCTAAATGGACATTTAGAGGAGTGTGTCTATATGGAACAGCCAGAGGGTTTCATTCAGAGTGGGAGCAGCGGAAAGGTGTGCAAGTTGCTTAAGTCCATTTATGGACTGAAGCAGGCATCGCGGAGTTGGAACATCTGTTTTGATGAGACGGTCAAGGAATTTGGCTTTATCAAAAATCCAGATGAACCATGCATCTATTGTAGATTTGTAGCGAGAACTGTAGTATTCCTCGTTTTATACGTGGATGACATTCTCTTAATAGGAAATGACATTCCTATGCTACAATCTGTCAAGGGGTTCTTGTCACACAGGTTCTCAATGAAAGACCTGGGTGATGCCTCATACATTCTGGGTATCCGGATCTACCGTGACAGATCCAACAGGATATTAGGACTTTCACAGTCCAGGTACATCGACACCATACTGAAGAGATTCAGTATGGAAGATTCCAAGCGCGGTAATCTACCGGCTTGTCACGGGATCACCCTCTCGAAAGAGATGTCTCCCGAGACTGATTTGGAGAGGGATCGCATGTCTATTATACCCTACGCTTCTGCGGTAGGCTCTATAATGTATGCGATGTTGTGTACCAGACCAGATGTGGCTCATGCACTGAGCGTGGTAAGTAGGTATCAGTCAAACCCTGGGGAGAAACATTGGATAGCAGTAAAGAACATTCTCAAGTACCCGAGAGGGACTAAGGAGATGTTCTTGGTGTATGGCGGAAAAGACCTCCAGATTGAGGCCTTTGCTGACTCCAGCTTCCAGAGTGAGAAGGATGATTCCAAGTCCATGTCGGGTTTTGACTTTACCCTCAATGGAGGGGCGGTGTGTTGGAAGAGCTCCAAACAGGAAACCGTTGCTGACTCGACTATGGAAGCGGAATACATCGCTGCATCTGATGCCGCAAAAGAAGCTGTCTGGATGAGGAAGTTCTTGAAAGAACTTCAGGTGGTTCCGTCCATTGTTGACCCAATACCTCTGTATTGCGACAACAACGGGGCTATAGCTTTAGCGAAGGAACCCAGGTCCCATCAGAAATCCAGACACATCTTGAGGCGGTATCACCTGATCAGGGAGATCGTGGATCGCCAGGAGATCGAGGTTCGGAGGGTTGCTTCAGAAGATAACACTGCAGATCCATTCACCAAGGCCTTGCCCCAAACTCAGTTCGAGCGGCTGATCGAGATGATAGGTCTTCGATACGCCAGTATATGGCCTTAGTGCAAGTAGGAGATTGTTAGTGTATATGCCCTAGAGGCCATTACTGTATCATACTAGTTTGTATATTACTTGATGGAAGCTTGGGATATTCAAAGTTGTATATACAATCTTGCTCAAAATGGTAGTATGCTACTTGGTTTGTCTCTGCTTTAATACGTGCATGTGTTTCTTTTAGCATATCGCAGATATACATATTAGTAGAGCCCTTAGGATCTTTGCTTGATTACCAGCGTTGTGATGGCGCTCACACTCGTGGGGGCTGGGTAATCCATAAGCACATCCTTATACAGGTCCCTAGTCGTTGGACTATCGAGACAGGGCATCGATACTCCGGAGTAGACTAGCGTATGCGCTTCTCATCCCAGCGTGGGAGACGGTCTGTCCCATAGCCGTCAGTACGTCGTGCTTGAGATAGTATGCGGGTGCTCGTTAGGTTACGAGTACACTGGACATGACTCGTCGGGAACTGTTGGTTGGTATTATACCTATCGTCGGTTATCAGTTCCCTGGTGACATGAGTACAGCTTAGTCCGCTGACTTGACACTGTCACTTCACCTCGAGTGTGTTCCCACTGCACTTTGATTACTACCCTACCACGGCTCAAAGGAGTCGTGCAAACAGGTAGTTTTTGGGTGCAGTCCCGAAGCACTTGGAGGTAGTGACGGTTGGACAGGATTCGTCTCTCCCGGTATTGGGGGTTGACATCGCGCTGTGTCTAGGAGAGCCATTACACGAGTAGTCCCTGGCCAGGGCAAGCGAGATATACTGGTAGGTTTCTAGTGTTATCTCAGGGTGTTCTGGGCTACACTCCGACACGACTTGTACCACTATTAGGGGACTGACGTTCACCGCCCCCTAGGCCCGCCATGTGATGTATCAGACGAACAGACCGGACTGTACGGAGACTGTCACATACAGGCTCAGTAGAAGTTCAGATGGGGTCACCTCGTCAGTCTTCTTATCGGCATCTATCTGGGGACCGTTACGTACAGCTTGTGCCGCTTGCGGTCTTTGGTTAAACCCACTGCCAGCGTAGTGTCGAGTCTTTAGAGTCCCACACAGAGAGCTATTCGCCTTTAGGCAAAATGAGTAGAGCTCGCATGGTTTTGCGACAGGGTTCGTTCACATCCGCGCACTTGTGCACGTTTGCTGTCCGGACAGCTTATACTAGCGGGCTTTGGTTTAAGCCGGATCCTAGTATATGATTTGGGATTGGTTTTATCTCATTGTATTCGTGTTCCTCGGATCATGAATACGGGTGCGTATGGACAGTTGCTTAAGACAGAGGGAGAGGACTTTGATTAGGGTTAATGACCATTGTCATTTTATTAACCCTAATGCTTATGTGTGTATTATGGTTAATTGATATTAGTTTAATATAATTGTGCATGGTTATGGTTGTTGAGCATTTGACCATCTTGACTTGTTGACCTAGGTTGACACTTTGACCATCATCATTTCATTTGGAAGATGCTCTTTGATCCTTGCAATTTGCATTAAAAATGAAATGATAATGGTCATGTCTTGATTAAGCCATGACTATTATCTTACTAATTATCAATTTATAATAATTCACACATATATGTCAGAATGCTTCATATTTTCTCTCATTCTATCATATACTTTCTTTCTCTTGCTCTTCCTCTTCCTCAAGCTCTCCGCTCTCATGTGTTGAGAAACACTTGAGCTTGAGAAAAACCACTTCTTTATAATCTCTACTCTCATCTAGGGTTCTAGGATTAGCACTTCTAGCACCCTAGTTACTTCTAGCTTGGAGTTGAAGCCAAAGGTTGAGGCTTTCGGGTGGATCCTTCTTCGACGTGAGAAAACGATAAAGGTGATCCCTTTCTACTACTCCAAGGAGCAAGGAGAGAAGGACATAAAGCCCTAGGTATAACCATTCTACCCTTCAACTAGTTTCTAGTTAGCTTTAGCTAGTTTTTGCTTAGCAAAGATCCGACTTTGTCTAGTCCATGTTGCCTAGAGTAGTAAAAATCCGATTTTTATTCCGTTTTCCGCCTCCCCGCAAGCACCGGGGTGGGAAACGTGGACTTACATAGTAGGCACCTGATTTGATTGGAACCCTATTCAATAGGTATGCAGCTTCTCAAGTGCATAACCTCCAAAAGGAAATAGGCAACTCAGTAGTACTCATCATAGAGCGCACCATTTCCAATAGGGTGCGATCGCTCCGTCCCGATACATCGATGTGCTGTAGTGTATACGGAGGAGTAATGCTGAGAGAGAATCTCATTCTCCTTTAGAATAGTCCAGGATCACCATGCTCAAGTATTCTCCTCCTCGACCACATTAGAAGACATAATACTTATACCCATTTTGGTTCTCTATTTCTAACTTATATTCTTTGAATATCTCAAAAGGTTCAGACTTGTGTTTCAACAGGAATGCATGTGTGAATCTTGAGAGATCATCAGTGAATGTAATGAAGGAATAAGAACCAGACCTGGCATGTGTAGACAGGGGACCTACATACATCATCTTGTATCAATCCAAAGAGTTTACTAACCCTTTATCTGTTTTCAATAAACGGAGCTATGGTCATTTTATTTTTGTGACATGACTGGCAAGTTTCACAAGATGTAAATTTAAACTAATTTAAATATACATCTTAATGTAACTTAGCTAGTCGGGTCGCATTGATATGACCTAGTCTACAATGCCTCAAGAAGGATTCGTTCATTTCTGAACTCTTCCTAAGAACAGTGGTTTGATTTAGAACGTATATGCTTTTAGATAACGTGCCTGAACCGATCAACTCTTGATATAGGAAATGTTCAAAACTTTATCCAACAATACAAAATTATATGTTTCTTTACTAAATAAAGAGACTGATATAATGTTATATATCAGGTTCGGTATCTAATAGCATTCGTTAAGAATCAGTGTATTTTACAATATAGGGTGATAACTGCCAACAACTCGGCTGCAACACTTGCACTATTTCTATCTCTTGAAACTTTATTACACGTTCTCAGTTCTCTATCTTTCTGTAGCCCATGTAACAGATTACATATGTGGGATCCTGATCCGGTATCACCTATCCAGGACGTAAAGGAAACTGAAAAACAGTTCTCGGTAATGAACACACCCGAAGAAGATGCATCATCATGTACTTTCTTCGTTTGGGCGGCATGGGAATCCTGGTAATCCCCTATTTCCTGCTCGGTCTTATAACAATTATAAGTTGGAGCGGGACCAACGTTCCCCCGCGTAGTATAACAAGAGGGTTTGGTCAATGCATCCATATTATTATATTGATTAAGGCGTGACATGGTCTCTACCTGGAGAGAGAGAGAGAAAAAAACACACTCCGTGCGCTCTTGGAAGATCAGATTGGTTATTATTTTATCTAATCAGGATGGCTCCTACTGTTTTTATCAAATCTTTCTTCAAACACTAAAAGGAAAGACTAGCCGGGATTAATTACACCCTACAAGTTCGCCAATCTTTCGACAGGCCAGTGTCGGTACTTTGAGGGAGGTTCCCCGTGCTTTCGCACGGAACTAATTAAAATAAACCTCATTTTCCCAGGGGCGTAACCCCGTTGACACCTTTCTAGAAACCTATTTGATCGGCTAATTGTAATGTGCAAAACTCTCCCAGGAGTACCTCATACTCGCAGTGGATATCGGGATCCAACTATCACATAGAAGATATGCAATCTCATTGCAAATTTCAACAGTTGAAATTCAAGATAAATTTTCCCCTAGCGTCCTATGACCTTGACGCAGGCCAACAAACCATAATCCGCTAATCAAGTTCAACCCGTCATTTCCTGATTGAATTAAACCCACCCGCAAGACCCTTGACGCAGGCAAACAAAGTAGCATGACTACCCTAATCCATTCTCATCTTATGTTACAGATATGTACTAGTTAGCTACTGCACACTACGCCTTGACGCATGGCAACAAACGTAGCACGAATACTAAGTAGGACTTATCTGAAATGACGGAGGGCTACGACAGGTTTTTCTGAAAACCTTTTGCGTAAAGAACTTGATATCGTTGTAGAATCAAGTGATTTTGAAAAAGAGTGTTTTTGAGGCTTTTACTAGTTTTGCTAAAGAGGTCACTCCCGGTGAACGGATCTCGGCTCTTTCCTTATCGAATAAGGTGCAGGATATTTCACAAATACCACTATACAAAGCAAAAACAATAAAAGCAATCAAAAGAAAAACTGAGTTTGTAACATCTGCTTGTTTCGCTAAAGAGGTCACTCCCGGTGAAGGGATCTCGACTCTTTCCTCATCGAATAAGGTACTGGATATTCTATAAGGAATACCGCTATGCAAAGTAAGAACTAGAGCTACCAGTTTTTAAAACAAGTTTCTACAATATCTTTAGGTTTCTTTTATTTCATTAATGTCATTAATGAAGTCCCATCATTTCAGTTACCTAAACATCACAGATAAATACAACATACGCTTATGCCATCCACATTAGCCTCGATGTCCCGTCATGCACCGTTAGGTTAAGTAACTAACGGCAGAGCGGGGCAGGGCTAGCGTGGGTGTAAAACATAAGCAACGACTATATACTATATCATATATACTATATACAGTATCTATCTTAACATATCAAATGATCACATCACAGATATCGCAGCAGAAAACAACATATGAAATATTGGATTTACTAGGATTTCCGGGTTTTATATTAAGCCTGTATAAAACATGGATTCCATGGTCCTGATGAATAGCCAAACCCACATCCCTAATGTAACGTTTTATAAATCGTTTTGCGAATTTTCCGTTTTTAGGGTAAAATAGTCGGTGTTTTCCGTTTTAACCCGATTGTGATCAAACTTCTGTATAGACTTCACGGCACTTAGTTTAGCTAGAATAAAGCTAGTGCACGGGCTTTGGTGGTCAATGGGAAGTTTTGGTTCACATAGAATTTTTCCCTAATAAAATATTATTTTAATGCTTTATTTGTGCACTTTATTAGTGGTAATTACATTTTGGGTTAATTACATCTAATTTGATTTTTGGCTAATCTAATCACTAGATATTTTTGTTAATCCATCCATCCAAATATCTAGATATTTTGAGAATTTAGAATGAAAATTAATTGAAAAGAAAAGAAAGAAAATGTGCCAAAATGCATTAATCAGCATTTAATGTTGTTTTTTTAGCTAGATATTTCTTCTTTTTTCACAACCCCCCCCACTCCTTGCTTGGCCGGCCATTCTCTCTCCTTGGCAGCCCTAAATTTTCCCCCTCCATTTTCATCTCATTTTTCTTCATAAAAATCATCAAAAATCCAAATAAATTCATACAAAATCAAATATAATCTTTTCCCTTCATTCTTGAACTCAAAACTAGCTTGGATCTTCATTCTAGTGAGAATTTTGGAGGCAAATGTTTGGATTTCTTTCTAGTTTCAAGTTGTGTTTCTTTGAAGGTATAAATCCAAACCCTAATCTCTTTATGTGGTGTTAATACTTTAATTTAGCTTATTTAGATGTTTAATTTAAGCTTTTAATTTCATATTTAGAATTTCTAGTAAGGGTTTTGTTAATTAAATTAGGGTTTTGATTAGTAAAAAGGTTAATTGTTAATTCTAGGCAAAAGAAAACTTAACCTAGTTTGCTAGTTTGTTAAATGTTATTTTCCTAATTGGTTAATTAAGCTCATTAGCAAACTAAACTTTTACTAATCCTAATTAGGTGTGTTTTAAAATTATAGTAAAGGTTTAAATGGTTTAACCTTGCTATATTGTGATGTTTGCAAATTCTAGATTTGGTAAAAACTTGTAGTTTGGTGCTAAAATGATATATGTTGCTTACTAGATTTTGGTAAGTTTTGGCGTAGGTATCTTTGAACGTTGCGACGTTATTTATATTAGATTCCACGTTTATTATTGTGTTGTGAATGCGCAATCGGTACGATCAAGGTCTAGGATTGGTGGTTGTGTCGCTTTGCGTTCCTAGCTAGGGTCGTGCCGATGACGTTTGTGTCTTTGTGTAGCTTTTGCTCTTGAATAGGTTTCGTAGTGTCGCTACGCACGTTAGCCACATGACGAACACTTGAGAGTACGCTTGGAGTCGGTGCGTCGGTCAAACGTAGTTTGTACGCATTATTGGTCGATTGCTAATATATACTTGTTATATTGTTTTCTGTTTTCAGGATCGCAGGCGGGGACTACGGGCGCTGTGAAGAAGGGAAAGCGAGTTGTTGGCTTTACTTAGCCAGGATGGTTGGTGAGTAGATTTAACATCTACAGGGGAATCACCCGCATGGCGTTATTGTTGGAGATAGTGCCCTCAAAGTCAATTATTGGATCGCAGGTAGGTGATTGCAATGATTGAGGCAGGACCTATACCGATATAACAGTATTGCTCGAGATGATAGTTTGCTATCTGGTTTGTCTTTATCATCGTATACATGCTTTAGTTCACTATTGCATGATGATAGAGCCCATAGGATTCTTTCTTGACTACCAGCAGTATGATGGCGATCATATACGTGGGAGCTGGGGTCTGTAAGCACATCCTTAAACGTGTCCCTAGTCATGGGAGTTTCGAGAAAGGGCATCGATACTCCAGAGTAGACTAGTGTATACAGTCGAGACCCCGACGAGGGGCAGTGGCCGGTCTCACAAGCCACCGGTGTCAGTTGGATCGCCTAAGATGTATACAAGTGCTCATTAGGTTATGAGTACACCGGTCAGGACTCGCCGGGAACATGCTAGTTGGTATTATATATATCGTCAGATAGCAGTTCCCTGGTGACATGTGTACAGGTTAGTTCATCGACCTGAGATCGTCATTTGTCTCATGTGAGTTCCCACTGTGCTTGGATTACTACCCTACCACGCTCAAAAGAGTTGTGCAAACAGGTTTTAGTTGGGTACAGTCCCGAGCCACATTGGAGGCAAGTGAGCGGATCGTCGGGGGTTCGTCTCTCCCGGTATTGGGGGTTGATGTCGCGCAGTGCACGGGTGGCCATCACTAGAAATCCTTGGCCAAGGTAGTGGAGAATTACTGATTTGGATCAGTAGTTTCTCAGGTGGTGATGGGCTTCATACTGACACGAATTATCGTGTTATTAGGGGTCTGAATTTATCCACCCCCCTAGACTCGATATGCGATACTCTTTAGACGAATGGACCGGACTGTATAGACATTGTCACTGTCAGGCTCAGTAGGGTTTATGGATGAGTTCGCTCGTCAGCTTCCCTTTCGATCAATACATAGGCAACCGTTACGTACAGCTTGTACCTCTGACGTGCTAGAGGTTATACCCAGTGCCAGTGTGTTGATGAGTCATTAGAGTCCCCCTAGACACTTTCCCAAGTTCGGGCGAAACGTTGTAGACCCGTATGGTTTTATGGCCAGGTTAGGAAAATGCACGTGCGTTTTCGCACGTGTCATTTTTCGGGCAGATAATACTGTTCGGCTTTGGTTTAAGCCGGATCCGAGTATTATACTGTGTAGATATAATATCTTTGTCTCAGATGTATTTGTATTCGGTCGTAATACAAATGCGGGTATGTTTATACTGATACGTGGTTATCCTGAAATTCGTTTCAGGATCACTTTTGGAAGTTGCCAGTTTCCAGTTTTCTATCAGCCGTATTTAACAGTCGGTTAAATGCGGATTTATCTTTTCTTGATGAGGTGAGTCAGTGTTCTAGAAGGTTCTAGAGAGGGTGACAAGGCTTGTGAGTCATTAGGTCATTAATGGTGAATTTAATGACAAGGTGACTAGGTTAATTGTGATTGGTTTGCATTGATTGTGTTCATACTAGGTGTTGTATGACTCATTCTTTGTGTTTAGGTTATGATAAGCTTCATATCCTTGTGGTCACCCCCTCCTCTCTCCTACCCTCACCTCCCTCTTGCTATAAAGTGGCCGGCCCCCATTCTATGATGAGGATCATGGTTGTTAGAAAAAAGAATAAGGTTTTTGGTGCATGGAAATTAGAATAGACAATTCTCATTTCACTCGATCCAAAAGGCAACTTCCATAAACGTTCTTCCATAGCCTTGGACGTAACGAGACAAAGTGTTCTACTCATTCTCTACTTCATCTTGGTCGTCTCTTTTAGCAAACTTGACAACCGAGTTGCCTCGGTTCAGAGGCGGGAGCCCGTTTAAAGATCCATCGACGTGGTGCCACCTGGACGACGAGACTGGAGATTCAGGAGATCGGAGCAACCGCAACAAGCGTGGGATGATGGTTGAAGACCGAAGGACTTGGATCATTCGGTATAACGTTTCTACCCATTTGTAATTTTTTAGTTTAGCTTTAATGGCAGATCCGGGTTACGGTACACGATAGCGCCAATTTGTAAAAAGTTTTTGTTCCGCATTTGGCGTCTGTTAGACGGCCGGGGCGCTACCGTGGACTTACAGTGGTATCAGAGCCTCTCCATTAAGCTATACTAACTTGTGCTAACGCGTTTAAAATATCGATCGATAGGATTTTGAAAAATCGCAATTTCATGTGTTAAAGTTTCTGTTAATTTTAAATCTGTTCTAAAATTTATTTTGACCATACCAGAAAATCATGCAGGCTTTTATTAGAACACTGAAGAAAAACGACTTAATGATCTGTCCGTACGGCCGCGGATCCGCCGCCAAAGCCAAGCTTTGGCCGCTGAAACGCGGCCATATTAGTGAATCATTGGGCCATCTTTCTCCAGTAGCTTCTACACATAGAATTATGGTTTCTGGTACTGTTCTTTTGGGCCCAGTTTTTATTACTGTACAGTAGATGTGCGTGGGGCCCACTTCGGGAAATTTAGTCGATCGAAATTTTAAACTTGTTAGTTTACAGTATTTACATTATATCTCTGACCGGGAATGTCATTTGATTTGTAAACCGCGTCTGATTGCTATAGTTCTTTTAGAAGGGTTTGCGAACGTGACATTCGCGTTGATGTTCTGTGTTGTGCTGTGATGTTGCGGATATGTTGTGGTGGATAGCAGGCTGCAATGATAGTGCAGTTTGGATTTATTTGTACATTTGATATTGCGGGGAGAGCGTCCAACATGTGGACTGCCGTCACTGCCTGTTTGTATAATATTCTTTTGGGGTACGACCGGGTAGAGGTCGATGTACCCGTTGTATATATTTATTTCTGTATTGGGTTTACCCCGCGACGGAGTGCACGGATAGCCGGGTTCTGGACGGCAACGGGTCCGTATCTCATAGCTTTGAGAGGCAAAGGGACCTCACTCTAGAATTGGCAGACTATTCGCCGCACTCGTAGGGGGTACAGGTTGACCCAAGGAGGGGTGCTCAATTTACCGGATTCCGTGAAGTGCCGGGTGTTCCATTCACTATGCTGTGGGGACTACCTCGATTCATGTTTTTGCGGGTAACTTGCTGCACCCGTAGGGGTCTAGGTTTCATTGCACAGTCTAACCACACGACCAGGGGAACGTCGGGTTTCAGTAGCGGCTCAGTGAAACCCGGGGATCCCAGATTATCTGTATTGTTCTGTGATGCTTATTACTTTTTCTGTAATGTTGCATATTATTACGCCTGGAGCGATTATTGTATATTGGTATATATACTATTAGATGTTGTATATGTTTTACACCCGCGCTAGTCCAGCCCCCGCTCTGTCGTTAGTTAAGTAACCTAACGGGTGATGACGGGACCCAGTGGCGAATGCAGATGGCATATACTTACATTTTATTTTCGTTCTTTTCTGGTGCGATTGATTGATGGGACTGCATTGATTCTTATCAATGCAAGAATAAAAAAAACCTATATTTGATGTTGTTGGAACCAATTTTAAAAGGTGTTATTACAAAGATGTTTCCTTTTGTTTTGCATAGCGATATTCAGTCAGAATATCCCGTACCTCATTCGACGGGGCAAGGGCCGAGATCCCTTCACCGGGAGTGACCCCTTGGGCAGAAGTTTACGTCAGGGTAATAACTTTAATATAGTCGATTACAAGTTGCTTTGCATCACGGTATTCAGTTGGAATATCCTGCACTTCATTCCATGAGGAAAGAGCTGAGATCCCTTCACCGGGAGTGACCTCTTTAGCAAAACGTTTTCGCCACTATATTTTTATAAAAAGCTATCAGTTTCCTTCAACGAGATCAAGTTAATTACGTTAAAGGTTTTTCGTCAAAAACCAGCCGTAGCCCTCCGTCATTTCTTATGGATGGTCAGTAGTATTCAAGCTATGTATTTTGACCTTCGCCAAGGCATAGTGTTTGGTAGCTGCTGGGTATTCATTTGTAGCATAGATAGATGAGTTGGTTTGGGACAGTCGTTCTGCCATTTTGACCTTTCGCCAAGGTCATGTGCGGGTGGGTTCAAATTGACCAGGATAGTGACAGGTAGAACTTGGCATGTGACTTATGACATTTTGACCTTCGCCAAGGTCATAAGAGCATGGGGCAAAAATCACATCGGGAGTTTCTAAGGAAACTGAAACTTGCCAGATATGCGCATACCCTCTGGAGTGTGATAACTTGAGTGGCTTCTATCAAGTTATCATACGATGATAGTTGGATCCCGATTCTCACTGATAAGTTGGTTTACTCTTCGGGTGATCCCGACTAATTCTTCTTTCAGGTTTGGAAGAGAATTTCAGATTACAATGGGAGGTTTCTTGATTAGATAAAGTGATAACCATTCTGATCTAGGTTAGAGTGTACGCAGAGTGTTTCTTTTCTCTCTCTCTTTGGCAGCGACCTTTGACCAACCCTAGACTATGACTCAGTGACCAAAGTTGACCGAACCTTCTTAAATATACTGACTTTTGGATTGTCCAAGTTGCATAAGTCATTGCCGCTCCTTCTTTTACCCTTTGTATTTCTCAGAACACCCCGTATTACCATGGATATCCACTTCCATTGGATAGATCCATCATATGGTTATATACGAACTCGAAGGGACTTCTTCGAGGATGGATCCAGGTTCAGGAGAAATAGGATAAGGTATTATTCAGTTGTCTTTTATTATCACCTTCTCTCAGGTTGCGAGGGCTCCTTAGTTTAGGAGAGTACACCTATTACGCTTATTGGATAGTCTTATTCCAAACCATAGGCAGGTGTCAAAAGGAAGGGAATAAAGAAAACCAATTAGCCTAAGTAGGGTGTGCAGAAGGTAATATAAAAAGACAAAATAAAAGGATTAGAAAGAGGGCAAAGTAAATTGCGACTGTTATCATTCACGACCAAACTGCGTACTTCATCGCCACTCCTATTTCACCTTTAATAGAATAAGGTATTATTCAGCTGTCTTTTATCATCACCTTCTCTGAAAGTTACGAGTACTCCTAGGATTAGGAGGGTACACCTATTATGCTTACTGGATAGTCCTCTTCCAAACCATAGGCCGGTGCTGAATGGTAGGGAAGGAAGAAAACCATTTAGCCTAACGAAGGTGTACAGAAGGTAACGACTAAAGACAAATAAAGGGATTTGGAGAGATGGCAAAGATATATACGGTTAAAGTCATGAAAAGGATTATGGAAAAGGCATTACTAAGAATACCAGGATACCCCTATGAAACATTTTCATGTTTCAGTGCATTGTTGAAGGAAAACTGATTTCCCGATTAGATACTTACTCCAGGGTATGTATTTACCAGGTTTCATTCTCATATCTGTACGGTTTTACAGATGATTAGTGGGAGTAAGTTATTGGGAATTAGGTGATCATCCTCATTATATCGGAATTCATTGTAATTGGTGATATTTGAGAAAATCGCCTGGTTACAGTTTTCAACCAACGACGCATAGGTTTTGAGTTATTCAGCTCAGAGGACTTTTATCGAGTATTGTATGTTTTCCACTGTCCGTTAGGACAAAGGGGTTGGTTCTCGTACTCTGTTCTATTTACTTGTAACTTCTCTAGTTTTTAGACAAGTGTTTCGTAGAAATACAATGTCTAAATTTTGTGAAGTTGTGGGTATAAGAATAAAGTAGAGAACCAGGTATTGCAAATATCGGGATTCTTCAAAGAGTTTGAAGATGTAGATTCTTGTGATTGGTATTCAGATGATAGTAATGGTTTTGAGAAACTTGTTTCTCTTTCAGGTTACTCATAATTGGATGGATTCCTAAGTTGAGTAATGCTGAGTAGCCACTTTCCATTAAGTTGATATGCACTAGAGACAGCTGCATGATTTGAATCTGGTTCCAATTAAATTAGTGCCTCTGTTTCTATATTGGATATCGAATGGTTCATATCTTAACGATGTTAAGGTAAGGGGAGTTGTCCAGCTTATGCTTAAAACCAGACACTGGACAACTCAAGGCACGTTTCTGTAATGGCAGTTTGTGGGTTGACCCTGGCTTTGACGAGGGTTGACATTTCTACCATCTGGAAGATCAATAGTGATATTGTTCTTGACTCACCACAGTTTTATTAAAATGGATTTTTTCAGAAAACATTAGTGGGAGTATGGTAGAACTGGAAGTGATTCCAGAACCGCAAACGATTATGGAAAATTTAATAGGACCTATATATTCAATCAGGTTTGACATTCCAATAGCCACTCCGCAGATATGGTGGGTAACCTCAGACACCCGAGAGGTACTCCGGTAGCCTCAAGGACGGTGACAGGGACATTCTTGTTTACCCAGACCTGACACTACTGTTGTTCCAGACTATGAAACCCGGCAAGAGGATAAGTATAGCATCGTTCTGAACTAGCTTTAGAAGTGTACGTGTATATTATTCTGCCAGAGGGTTGTCGTAGTCAGTGGGAGCAGCGGAAGCGTAGTAGGCAAGTAGCTTATGTCTATTTATAGGCTTGAGCAAATATAGCGGAGATTAGATCATCTAATTTTGATTAGACAGTCATAGCTTTGACTTCATCAGAATAGGGGATGGATCTGTTAAGAAGGTGGTAGAGTGTGATGTCCTGGTATTTGGATGATATACACAGAGTAGGAAGTAAAATTCCTATACTACGATTGGTTGTACTGTGGTCATCACACAGTCGTTTCTCCAGACAGGATATGGATATAATAACAGACATTCTGGTTACTAGATCTATGGTTTTAGATCTAGATTTGGGTAGTTTCCCAACGTGGGTATTTTCACAGTATTCTAATAGTATTTTAAAATAGATGACTCCTGGCATGGGGGTGTACCTGCAGGTGATGGAGTCACCCTCTCTAAAGGTGTCTTAGAGACTAAAGGAGAGAGGGATATGCATGATTGGCAGATCACTTGCTTAGGCAATTGAGTCAATCATGAGATGTCAAGTACCACACCAGATGTAGTTTTTGCACTTGATCGATAAGTTTATATTAATCCAATCCTGAAGAAACGTAAGGAAGCAGTTTTACAACATAAGGTGCATGTTTTAGGCTTCAAAGGTGACATGGATGACAGTGTGATTGTCAGAATTATAGTTTTCCCTCTGACGAGGGACAGTATTATGGACAGGTGGTTCAAGAGGATACCGTGGGAGGCATGGTGCTGGATACTGATTAGGTTCAGTTATCGAAACAGTCTAAGAAGTTTGGATTTGGAGTTCATTTATGAACTAGGTCCCATCAGATATCCAGACATATTCTAAAACAGGTATTACTCGTTTCGGGAGATGGTTTTCTCTGCGAACTTGAGATTAAGACAGACATAGAAAGAAACATCAGGGCTGATCCACTCACTGAGGCTATTTCTCGAACACAAGAGTTTTACAAAATAGCTTTGTGAAACTGATTAGTAGAGGAGTTGGATGTTCGATATCACACGGGCTGTGAGTATGAGACATCGCAATAATTAGCCTTGAGTGCTAGTTGGAGATTGTTGGAGATAGTGCCCTCAAAGTCAATTATTGGATTACAGGTAGGTGATTGCAATGATTGAGGCAGGACCTATACCGATATAACAGTCTTTCTCGAAATGATAGTTTGCTATCTGGTTTGTCTTTATCATCGTATACATGCTTTAGTTCACTATTGCATGATGATAGAGCCCATAGGATTCTTGCTTGACTACCAGCAGTATGATGGCGATCATATAGGTGGGAGCAGGGGTCTGTAAGCACATCCTTAAACGTGTCCCTAGTCATGGGAGTTTCGAGACAGGGCATCGATACTCCAGAGTAGACTAGTGTATACAGTCGAGACCCCGACGAGGGGCGGTGGCCGGTCTCACAAGCCACTGGTGTCAGTTGGATCACCTAAGATGTATACAGGTGCTCATTAGGTTATGAGTACACCGGACAGGACTCGCCGGGAACATGCTAGTTGGTATTATACATATCGTCAGATAGCAGTTCCCTGGTGACATGTGTACAGGTTAGTTCATCGACCTGAGATCGTCATTTGTCTCATGTGAGTTCCCATTGTGCTTAGATTACTACACTACCAAGCTCAAAGGAGTTGTGCAAACAGGTTTTAGTTGGGTACTGTCCCAAGCCACATTGGAGGCAAGTGAGCGGATTGTCGAGGTTCGTCTCTCCCGGTATTGGGGGTTGATGTCGCGCAGTGTACGGGTGGCCATCACTCGAAATACTTGGCCAAGGTAGTGGAGAATTACTGATTTGGATCAGTTGTTTCTCAGGTGGTGATGGGCTTCATACCGACACGAATTATCGCATTATTAGGGGTCTGACTTTATCCACCCTCCTAGACTCGATATGCGATACTCTTTAGACGAACGGACCGGACTGTATATACATTGTCACTGTCTGGCTCAGTAGGGTTTATGGATGAGTTCGCTCGTCAGCTTCTCTTTCGATCAATACATAGGCAACCGTTACGTACAGCTTGTACCTCTGATATGCTAGAGGTTATACCCAGTGCCAGTGTGTTGATGAGTCATTAGAGTCCCCCACAGACACTTTCCCAAGTTCGGGCGAAACGTTGTAGAGGCCGTATGGTTATATGGCAAGGTTCGGAAAATGCACATGCGTTTTCGCACGTGTCATTTTTCGGGCAGATAATACTGGTCGGCTTTAGTTTAAGCCGGATCCGAGTATTATACTTTGTAGATATAATATCTTTGTCTCAGATGCATTTGTATTCGGTCGTAATACAAATGCGGGTATGTTTATACTGATACGGGGTTATCCTGAAATTCGTTTCAAGATCACTTTTGGAAGTTGACAGTTTCCAGTTTTCTATCAGCCGTATTTAACAGTCGGTTAAATGCGGATTTATCTTTTCTTGATGAGGTGAGTCAGTGTTCTAGAAGGTTCTAGAGAGGGTGACAAGGCTTGTGAGTCATTAGGTCATTAATGGTGAATTTAATGACAAGGTGACTAGGTTAATTGAGATTGGTTTCCATTGATTGTGTTCATACTAGGTGTTGTATGACTCATTCTTTGTGTTTAGGTTATGATAAGCTTCATATCCTTGTGGTCACCCCCTCCTCTCTCCTACCCTCACCTCCCTCTTGCTATAAAGTGGCCGGCCCCCATTCTATGATGAGGATCATGGTTGTTAGAAAAAAGAATAAGGTTTTTGGTGCATGGAAATTAGAATAGACAATTCTCATTTCACTCGATCCAAAAGGCAACTTCCATAAACGTTCTTCCATAGCCTTGGACGTAACGAGACAAAGTGTTCTACTCATTCTCTACTTCATCTTGGTCGTCTCTTTTAGCAAACTTGACAACCGAGTTGCCTCGGTTCAGAGGCGGGAGCCCGTTTAAAGATCCATCGACGTGGTGCCACCTGGACGACGAGACTGGAGATTCAGGAGATCGGAGTAGCCGCAATAAGCGTGGGATGATGGTTGAAGACCGAAGGACTTAGATCATTCTGTATAACGTTTCTACCCATTTGTAATTTGTTACTTTAGCATTAATGGCAGATCCGGGTTACGGTACACGATAGCGCCAATTTGTAAAAAGTTTTTGTTCCGCATTTGGCGTCTGTTAGACGGCCGGGGCGCTACCGTGGGCTTACAGTGGTATCAGAGCCTCACCATTAAGCTATACTAACTTGTGCTAACGCGTTTAAAATATCGATCGATAGGATTTTGAAAAATCGCAATTTCATGTGTTAAAGTTTCTGTTAATTTTAAATCTGTTCTAAAATTTATTTTGACCATACCAGAAAATCATGCAGGCTTTTATTAGAACACTGAAGAAAAACGACTTAATGATCTGTCCGTACGGCCGCGGATCCGCCACCAAAGCCAAGCTTTGGCCGGGGAAACGCGGCCATATTAGTGAATCATTGGGCCATCTTTCTCCAGTAGCTTCTACACATAGAATTATGGTTTCTAGTACTGTTCTTTTAGGCCCAGTTTTTATTACTGTACAGTAGATGTGCGTGGGGCCCACTTCGGGAAATTTAGTCGATCGAAATTTTAAACTTGTTAGTTTACAGTATTTACATTTTATCTCCGACCGGGAATGTCATTTGATCGGTAAACCGCGTCTGATTGTTATAGTTCTTTTAGACGGGTTTGCGAACGTGACATTCGCATTGATGTTCCATGTTGTGCTGTGATGTTGCGGATATGTTGTGGTGGATAGCAGGCTGCAATGATAGTGCAGTTTGGATTTATTTGTACATTTGATATTGCGGGGAGAGCGTCCAACTTGTGGACTGCCGTCACTGCCTGTTTGTATAATATTCTTTTGGGCTATGACCGAGTAGAGGTCGATGTACCCGTTGTATATATTTATTTCTGTATTAGGTTTACCCCGCGACGGAGTGCACGGATAGCCGGGTTCTGGAGGGCAACGGGTCCGTATCTCATAGCTTTGAGAGGCAAAGGGACCTCACTCTAGAATTGGCAGACTATTCGCCGCACTCGTAGGGGGTACAGGTTGACCCAAGGAGGGGTGCTCAATTTACCGGATTCCGTGAAGTGCCGGGTGTTCCATTCACTATGCTGTGGGGACTACCTCGATTCATGTTTTGGCGGGTAACTTGCCGCACCCGTAGGGGTCTAGGTTTCATTGCACAGGCTAACCACACGACCAGGGGAACGTCGGGTTTCAGTAGCGGCTCAGTGAAACCCGGGGATCCCAGATTATCTGTATTGTTCTTTGATGCTTATTACTTTTTCTGTAATGTTGCATATTATCACGCCTGGAGCGATTATTGTATATTGGTATATATACTATTAGATGTTGTATATGTTTTACACCCGCGCTAGTCCAGCCCCCGCTCTGTCGTTAGTTAAGTAACCTAACGGGTGATGACGGGACCCAGTGGCGAATGCAGATGGCATATACGTACATTTTATTTTGGTTCTTTTTTGGTGCGATTGATTGATGGGACTGCATTGATTCTTATCAATGCAAGAATAAAAAAAACCTATATTTGATGTTGTTGGAACAAATTTTAAAAGGTGTTATTACAAAGATGTTTCCGTTTGTTTTGCATAGCGATATTCGGTCAGAATATCCCGTACCTCATTCGACGGGGCAAGGGCCGAGATCCCTTCACCGGGAGTGACCCCTTGGGCAGAAGTTTACGTCAGGGTAATAACTTTAATATAGTCGATTACAAGTTGCTTTGCATCGCGGTATTCAGTTGGAATATCCTGCACCTCATTCCACGAGGAAAGAGCCGAGATCCCTTCACCGGGAGTGACCTCTTTAGCAAAACGTTTTCGCCACTATATTTTTATAAAAAGCTATCAGTTTCCTTCAACGAGATCAAGTTCATTAAGTTAAAGGTTTTTCGTCAAAAACCAGCCGTCGCCCTCCGTCATTTCTTATGGATGGTCAGTAGTATTCAAGCTATGTATTTTGACCTTCGCCAAGGCATAGTGTTTGGTAGCTGCTGGGTATTCATTTGTAGGATAGATAGATGAGTTGGTTTGGGACAGTCGTTCTGCCATTTTGACCTTTCGCTAAAGGTATGTGCGGGTGGGTTCAAATTGACCAGGATACTGACAGGTAGAACTTGGCATGTGACTTATGACATTTTGACCTTCGCCAAGGTCATAAGAGCATGGGGCAAAAATCACATCGGGAGTTTCTAAGGAAACTAAAACTTTCCAGATATGCGCATACCTTCTGGAGTGTGATAACTTGAGTGGCGTCCATCAAGTTATCATACGATGATAGTTGGATCCCGATTCTCACTGATGAGTTGGTTTACTCTTCGGGTGATCCCGACTAATTCTTCTTTCAGGTTTGGAAGAGAATTTGAGATTACAGTGAGAGGTTTCTTGATTAGATAAAGTGATAACCATTCTGATCTAGGTTAGAGTGTACGCAGAGTGTTTCTTTTCTCTCTCTCTTTGGCAGCGACCTTTGACCAACACTAGACTATGACTCAGTGACCAAAGTTGACCGAACCTTCTTAAATATACTGACTTTTGGATTGTCCAAGTTGCATAAGTCATTGCCGCTCCTTCTTTTACCCTTTGTATTTCTCAGAACACCCCGTATTACCACGGATATCCACTTCCATTGGATAGATCCATCATATGGTTATATACGAACTCGAAGTGACTTCTTCGAGGATGGATCCAGGTTCAGGAGAAATAGGATAAGGTATTATTCAGTTGACTTTTATTATCACCTTCTCTCAGGTTGCGAGGGCTCCTTAGTTTAGGAGAGTACACCTATTACGCTTATTGGATAGTCTTATTCCAAACCATAGGCAGGTGTCAAAAGGAAGGGAATGAAGAAAACCAATTAGCCTAAGTAGGGTGTGCAGAAGGTAATATAAAAAGACAAAATAAAAGGATTAGAAAGAGGGCAAAGTAAATTGCGACTGTTATCATTCACGACCAAACCGCGTACTTCATCGCCACTCCTATTTCACCTTTAATAGAATAAGGTATTATTCAGCTGTCTTTTATCATCACCTTCTCTCAAAGTTACGAGTACTCCTAGGATTAGGAGGGTACACCTATTATGCTTACTGGATAGTCCTCTTCCAAACCATAGGCCGGTGTTGACTGGTAGGGAAGGAAGAAAACCATTTAGCCTAACGAATGTGTACAGAAGGTAACGACTAGAGACAAATAAAGGGATTTGGTGAGATGGTAAAGATATATACGGTTAAAGTCATGAAAAGAATTATGGAAAAGGTATTACTAAGAATACCAGGATACCCCTATGAAACATTTTCATGTTTCAGTGCATTGTTGAAGGAAAACTGATTTCCCGATTAGATACTTACTCCAGGGTATGTATTTACCAGATTTCATTCTCATATCTGTACGGTTTTACAGATGATGAGTGGGAGTAAGTTATTGGGAATTAGGTGATCATCCTCATTATATCGGAATTCATTGTAATTGGTGATATTTGAGGAAATCGCCTGGGTACAGTTTTCAACCAACGACGCACAGGTTTTGAGTTATTCAGCTCAGAGGACTTTTATAGAGTATTGTATGTTTTCCAGTGTCCTTTAGGACAAAGGGGTTGGTTCTCGTACTCCGTTCTATTTACTTGTAACTTCTCTAGTTTTTAGACAAGTGTTTCGTAGAAATACAATGTCTAAATTTTGTGAAGTTGTGGGTATAAGAATAAAGTAGAGAACCAGGTATCGCAAATATCGGGATTCTTCAAAGAGTTTGAAGATGTAGATTCTTGTGATTGGTATTCAGATGATAGTAATGGTTTTGAGAAACTTGTTTCTCTTTCAGGTTACTCATAATTGGATGGATTCCTATGTTGAGTAATGTTGAGTAGCCACTTTCCATTAAGTTGATATGCACTGGAGACAGCTGCATGATTTGAATCTGGTTCCAATTAAATTAGTGCCTCTGTTTCTATATTGGATATAGAATGGTTCATATCTTAACGATGTTAAGGTAAGGGGAGTTGTCCAGCTTATGCTTAAAACCAGACATTGGATAACTCAAGGCACGTTTCTGTAATGGCAGTTTGTGGGTTGACCCTGGCTTTGACGAGGGTTGACATTTCTACCATCTGGAAGATCAATAGTGATATTGTTCTTGACTCACCACAGTTTTATTAAAATGGATTTTTTCAGAAAACATTAGTGGGAGTATGATAGAACTGGAAGTGATTCCAGAACCGCAAACGATTATGGAAAATTTAATAGGACCTATATATTCAATCAGGTTTGACATTCCAATAGCCACTCCGCAGATATGGTCGGTAACCTCAGACACCCGAGAGGTACTCCGATAGCCTCATGGACGGTGACAGGGACGTTCTTGTTTACCCAGACCTGACACAACTGTTGTTCCAGACTATGAAACCCGGCAAGAGGATAAGTATAGCATCGTTCTGAACTAGCTTTAGAAGTGTTCGTGTATATTATTCTGTCAGAGGGTTGTCTTAGTCAGTGGGAGCAGCGGAAGCGTAGTGGGCAAGTAGCTTATGTCTATTTATAGGCTTGAGCAAATATAGCGGAGATTAGATCATCTAATTTTGATGAGACAGTCATAGCTTTGACTTCATCAGAATAGGGGAGGGATCTGTTAAGAAGGTGGTAGAGTGTGATGTCCTGGTATTTGGATGATATACACAGAGTAGGAAGTAAAATTCACATACTACGATTGGTTGTACTGTGGTCATCACACAGTCGTTTCTCCAGACAGGATATGGATATAATAACAGACATTCTGGTTACTAGATCTATGGTTTTAGATCTAGATTTGGGTAGTTTCCCAACGTGGGTATTTTGACAGTATTCTAATAGTATTTTAAAATAGATGACTCCTGGCATGGTGGTGTACTTGCAGGTGATGGAGTCACCCTCTCTAAAGGTGTCTTAGAGACTAAAAGAGAGAGGGATGTGCATGATTGGCAGATCACTTGCTTAGGCAATTGAGTCAATCATGAGATGTCAAGTACCACACCAGATGTAGTTTTTTCACTTAATGCGATAAGTTTATATTAATCCAATCCTGAAGAAACGTAAGGAAGCAGTTTTAGAACATAAGGTGCATGTTCTAGGCTTCAAAGGTGACATGGATGATAGAGTGATTGTCAGAATTATAGTTTTCCCTCTGACGAGGGACAGTATTATGGACATGTGGTTCAAAAGGATACTGTGGGAGGCATGGTGCTGGATACTGATTAGGTTCAGTTATCGAAACAGTCTAAGAAGTTTGGATTTGGAGTTCATTTATGAACTAGGTCCCATCAGATATTCAGACATATTCTAAAACAGGTATTACTCGTTTCGGGATATGGTTTTCTCCGCGAACTTGAGATTAAGAGAAATATAGAAAGAAACATCAGGGCGGATCCACTCACTGAGGCTATTTCTCGAACACAAGAGTTTTACTAAATAGCTTTGTGAAACTGATTAGTAAAGGAGTTGGATGTTCGATATCACACGGGCTGTGAGTATGAGACATCGCAATAATTAGCCTTGAGTGCTAGTTGGAGATTGTTGGAGATAGTGCCCTCAAAGTCAATTATTGGATTGCAGGTAGGTGATTGCAATGATTGAGGCAGGACCTATACCGATATAACAGTCTTGCTCGAAATGATAGTTTGCTATCTGGTTTGTCTTTATCATCGTATACATGCTTTAGTTCACTATTGCATGATGATAGAGCCCATAGGATTCTTGCTTGACTACCAGCAGTATGATGGCGATCATATAGGTGGGAGCTGGGGTCTGTAAGCATATCCTTAAACGTGTCCCTAGTCGTGGGAGTTTCGAGACAGGGCATCGATACTCCAAAGTAGACTAGTGTATACAGTCGAGACCCCGACGAGGGGCGGTGGCCGGTCTCACAAGCCACTGGTGTCAGTTGGATCACCTAAGATGTATACAGGTGCTCATTAGGTTATGAGTACACCGGACAGGACTCACCGGGAACATGCTAGTTGGTATTATACATATCGTCAGATAGCAGTTCCCTGGTGACATGTGTACAGGTTAGTTCATCGACCTGAGATCGTCATTTGTCTCATGTGAGTTCCCATTTTGCTTAGATTACTACCCTACAATGCTCAAAGGAGTTGTGCAAACAGGTTTTAGTAGGGTACAGTCCCAAGCCACATTGGAGGCAAGTGAGCGGATTGTCGGGGGTTCGTCTCTCCCGGTATTGGGGGTTGATGTCACGCAGTGTACGGGTGGCCATCACTAGAAATACTTGGCCAAGGTAGTGGAGAATTACTGATTTGGATCAGTAGTTTCTCAGGTGGTGATGGGCTTCATACCGACACGAATTATCGCATTATTAGGGGTCTGACTTTATCCACCCCCTAGACTCGATATGCGATACTCTTTAGACGAACGGACCGGACTGTATATACATTGTCACTGTCTGGCTCATTAGGGTTTATGGATGAGTTCGCTCGTCAGCTTCCCTTTCGATCAATACATAGGCAACCGTTACGTACAGCTTGTACCTCTGATGTGCTAGAGGTTATACCCAGTGCCAGTGTGTTGATGAGTCATTAGAATCCCCCACAGACACTTTCCCAAGTTCTGGCGAAACGTTGTAGAGGCCGTATGGTTTTATGGCAAGGTTCGGAAAATGCACATGCGTTTTCGCACGTGTCATTTTTCGGGCAAATAATACTGGTCGGCTTTGGTTTAAGCCGGATCCGAGTATTATACTTTGTAGATATAATATCTTTGTCTCAGATGCATTTGTATTCGGTCGTAATACAAATGCGGGTATGTTTATACTGATACGGGGTTATCCTGAAATTCGTTTCAAGATCACTTTTGGAAGTTGACAGTTTCCAGTTTTCTATCAGCCGTATTTAACAGTCGGTTAAATGCGGATTTATCTTTTCTTGATGAGGTGAGTCAGTGTTCTAGAAGGTTCTAGAGAGGGTGACAAGGCTTGTGAGTCATTAAGTCATTAATGGTGCATTTAATGACAAGGTGACTAGGTTAATTGTGATTGGTTTGCATTGATTGTGTTCATACTAGGTGTTGTATGACGCATTCTTTGTGTTTAGGTTATGATAAGCTTCATATCCTTGTGGTCACCCCCTCCTCTCACCTACCCTCACCTCCCTCTTGCTATAAAGTGGCCGGCCCCCATTCTATGATGAGGATCATGGTTGTTAGAAAAAAGAATAAGGTTTTTGGTGCATGGAAATTAGAATAGACAATTCTCATTTCACTCGATCCAAAAGGCAACTTTCATAAACGTTCGTCCATAGCCTTGGACGTAACGAAACAAAGTGTTCTACTCATTCTCTACTTCATCTTGGTCGTCTCTTTTAGCAAACTTGACAACCGAGTTGCCTCGGTTCAGAGGCGGGAGCCCGTTTAAATATCCGTCGACGTGGTGCCACCTGGACGACGAGACTGAAGATTCAGGAGATCGGAGCAGCCGCAACAAGCGTGGGATGATGGTTGAAGACCGAAGGACTCGGATCATTCGGTATAACGTTTCTACCCATTTGTAATTTGTTAGTTTAGCTTTAATGGCAGATCCGGGTTACGGTACACGATAGCGCCAGTTTGTAAAAAGTTTTTGTTCCGCATTTGCCGTCTGTTAGACGGCCGGGGCGCTACCGTGGACTTACAGTTATGTGTCTGGGCTAGAGATGACTTGATTTGTCGCATATTCTATTTCATATATTGAGTTGCGCATACACCTTATTGCTTAGTTACTTGTTGTGCTTGGACTTGTACCCTTAGGACACTGCACTATTATTGACGGCTCTTGTTGCACGAGCACTGATTGTATGCCACACACACCGTCGATAATTGCCATGACACGCACAACACACATACCTATATGATATTGTTTGGTTAGGGACACTGAGACATTGATTCATATTTCTTTATGCATATCATATATAGCATACCCGTATACCTACATGCTTACACATATGTCTTGACACACTTACATGCTAGTTACCATTAGTGATAGGTATATTTCACACATAATGACATACCTACATGTATACCTTGCATACATACTTCACTTATACCTGGAGGGTATATTACATCATTATTGATAGGTAGATACATATACCTTGCTATACCTTCATGTTTACACATATATCTGGTTATAGCTACATGTTTACCTTTATTTGATGTTATATAGACTTAGAGAAATTAGGAACCGCATATATATATTTTAACTTGCTGAAGTTAAATAGAGTTTTTCATTTATATGCTTACATTACAGTTTTCTGTTGCATATATTATAATCATGGATTTTCGCATTGAGATATGGATTTTTCATGATGTTTTCTGGATTTCAGGACCATGGTAGTTTCATGAAATTATGCGTTATTTGAAAAACCCGGTTTCTCTTGATATGATATTGTTGGGGATAGTGCTCTCATAGTCTATTATTGGATCGCAGGTACGTGATTGCAATGATTGCAGAGGACCTATACCGGTAGGACAGTCTTACTCGAGATGATAGCATGCTATCTGGTTTGCTTTTATCAGTCGTGTACATGTTCAGGTGACTGATTACATGTTACACATTGATAGAGCCCTTAGGATCTTGCTTTACTACCAACAGTATAATGGCGATCATATACGTGAGAGTTGGGTAGTTTATATGCATATCCTTAATTGTGGTCCCTAGTCGTGGGAGTTTCGAGACAGGGCATCGATACTCCGGAGTAGACTAGTGTATACAGTCGAGACCCCGACGAGGGGCGATGGCCGGTCTCACAATCCACTGGTGCCAGTTGGATCACCTAAGATGTATACAGGTGCTCATTGGGTTATGAGTACACCGGACAGGACTCGCCGGGAATCTGCTAGTTGGTATTATACATATCGTCAGATAGCAGTTCCCTGGTGACATGTGTACAGGTTAGTTCATCGACCTGAGGTCGTCATTTGTCTCGTGTGAGTTCCCACCGTGCTTTGATTTCTACCCTACCACGGCTCAAAGGAGTCGTGCAAACAGGTAGCTTTTGGGTACAGTCCCGAGCCATATGGAGGCACGTGAGCGGATCGGCAGGGGATTCGTCTCTCCCGGTATTGGGGGCGAGATCGTGCTGTGTCTAGGAGAGCCATTACACAAAGCCCACGGCCGTGGCAGGAGATTTACTGGTAGGTACTCCAGTAATATCTCAGGGTGTTATTGGGCTACACTCCGACACGACTTATACTGCTATTGGGGGTCTGACGTTACTAGCCCCCTAGGCAGATATGCTATACTCATTGACGAACGGACCGGACTGTATATACATCGTCACTGTTAGGCTTAGTAGGGTTTCCGGATGAGTTCGCTCATCGGCCTCCCTTGAGGTCAGTCCATGGGCAGCCGTTACGCATAACTAGTGCCGCTGACGGTTTGTGGTTAAACCCACTGCCAGGGTACTGACGAGTCATTAGAGTCCCCCACAGACAGTTTCCCAAGTTCGGGCGAAACGTTGTAGAGGCCGTATGGTTTTATGGCAGTGTTCGGAAAATGCACGTGCGTTTACGCACGTGTTATTTTTCGGGCAGATGATACTGGTCGGCTTTGGATTAAGCCGGATCCGAGTATTATATTGAGTAGTTATAATATCTTTATCTCAGTTGCATTTGTATTCGGTCGTAATACAAATGCGGGTATATTTATACAGTTACGGGGTTATCCTGAAAGTCGTTTCAGGATCACTTTTGGAAGTTGCCAGTTTCCAGTTTTCTATCAGCCGACTTTTAACATTCGGTTAAAGACGGATTTATCTTTTCTTGAGATGAGTGTGGAAGTTTCTAGAAGCATCTAGATAAGGTGACTAGGTTAAATGGTGTTGTATATTCATTGGTTGCTTTTGGTGTGTTCACACTTTGTGTTCACACTTGAGATATTTGTTTGTGTTCACACTTGAGATATTTGTTTGTGTTCACACATGATATTTTCTTGTGGTCACCCCCCCTCTACTACACTCACCCTCCTCCTCCCTATATATGGCCGGCCCCCTTCCCCCTCTCTCACTCACTCTCTCACTTTGTAGAAAAAGATTATGATAGTTTTCGGTGTATGGAATTTCACAGCACATTTCATTCCATCACCCGATTCCCACGGCAACTTCATTAACCGTTCGTCCATAGCTTTGGACGGAACGAGACAAAGTCTTCTACTCATTCTCTACATCATTCTTGGTCGTCTCTTTTAGCAAACTTGACGACCGAGTTGCCTCGAGTCAGAGGCGGGAGCCCGTTTAAAGAATCGTCGACGTGGTGCCACCTGGACGAGCAGATCGGAGATCGACGAGATCAGAGCAGCCGCAACGGAGCGTGTGATGATGGTTAAAGAACGAAGGACTCGTATCGTTCGGTATAACCTTTCTACACTCTTTACAGTTTGTTAGTTTAGCAATAATGGAGATCCGGGTTAAAGTATACGGAAGCGCCAGTTAAAAAGTTTTTGTTCCGCATTTGTCGTCTGTAGACGGCCGGGGCGCTACCGTAGACTTACAGTGGTATCAGAGCCTCACCATTTTGCTATACTAACTTGTGCTAACGCGTTTAAAACATCGATCGAACCGGAAATCAAAAACTGCAAAATTCAAGCTTCACAGTTTCTGTCGATTTTAAATGATGTCCTAAAATTATTCTACATATCTCAGAAAACTGTGCAGGGTTTTATAAGAACACCGTACAAATTTGGGCTCATGAATCGACAAGACCGCCGCAGAATCGCGGCCAAACCCATGGTTTGGTCGCGCATCCGCGGCCGTTCTGAGCGATCATGCCTCCAAACTTGCACAGTGTATTCTTCTATGGAAATTGGGGTTTTTGGTACATATCTTTTGGGCCCAGATTTTGTTACTGTTCACCAGTTGTTCGTGGGGCCCACTTCGAGATATTTAGTCGATCGAAATTTAAACATGTTAGTTTACAGTGCTTACATTATATCTCCGACCGGGAATGTCATTTGATCGGTAAACAGCGTCTGATTGCTATAGTTCTTTTAGACGGGTTTGCGAACGTGACATTCGCGTTGATGTTCTGTGTTGTGCTGTGATGTTGCGGATTTGTCGTGGTGGATAGCAGTGTGCAATGGTAGTGCAGTTTGAGTTTATTTGTACATTTGATATTGCGGGGCGAGCGTCCAACATGTGGACTGCCGTCACTACCTGTTGTATAATATTCTTTTGGGACACGTCCAGGTTGCGGTCGATGTACCTGTTGTACTATTTTTCATTACTGTACTAGGTTTTGCCCCGCGACGGAGTGCACGGATAGCCGGGTTCTGGAGGGCAACAGGTCTGCATCTCATAGCTTTGAGAGGCAGAGGGGCCTCACCCTAGAATTGGCAGACTATTCGCCGCACTCGTAGGGGGCACAGGTTGACCCAAGGAGGGGTGCCCAAGATTACCGGATTCCGTGAAGTGCTGGGTGGTCCATTCACTTTATTGTAGGGGGCTGCCTCGCTTCGGGTTTTGGCGGGTAACTTTCCACACCCGTAGGGGTCTAGGTTTCATTGCACAGGCTATCCACACGACAGGGGAACGTCGGGTTTCAGCAGCGGCTCTGTGAAACTCGGGGATCCCAGATTATCTGTATTGTTCTGTGATGCTTATTACTTTTCTGTAATGTTGCATATTATCACGCCCGGAGCGATTATTGTATATTGGTTTATATACTATTAGATGTTGTATATGTTTTACACCTGCGCTAGTCCAGTCCCCGCTCTGTCGTTAGTTAAGTAACCTAACGGGTGATGACGGGACCCAGTGACGAATGCGGATGGCATATACGTACATTTTATTTTCGTTCTTTTCTGGTGTGATTAATTGATGGGACTGCGTTGATTCTGATCAATTCAAAGTAAAACAAACCTGTTTGCAGTTGTTGGAACAAATTTAAAAGTGTTATTGCAAAGACGTTTCCTTTTGTTATGCATAGCGGTATTCAGTGGAATATCCTGCACCTCATTCGACGGGGCAAGGGCCGATATCCCTTCACCGGGACTGACCCCTTGGGCAGAAGTTTGCGTCTGTGTAATAACTTCACTATAGTCGATTACAAGTTGCTTTGCATCGTGGTATTCAGTGGAATATCCTGCACCTCATTCCACGAGGAAAGAGCCGAGATCCCTTCATCGGGAATGACCTCTTTAGCAAAAGGTTTTCGCCACTATATTTTAAAAAGCTATCAGGTTCCTTCAGCGATAACAAGTTCACTACGTTAAAGGTTTTTCGCCAAAAACCAGCCGTAGCCCTCCGTCATTTCTTTTGGGTATTCTGTAGTATTCAAGCTATGCATTTTAGCCAAAGTTAAGGCATAGTGTTTGGTAGCTGCTGGGTATTCATTTGTTGCATAGACAGATGAGTTAGTTTGGGACAGTCGTTCTGCCGATTGGCCAAAGTCAGGGGCATGTGCAGGTGGGTTCAAATTGACAAGAAAGTGACGGGTAGAACTTGGTATGTGACTTATGACATTTTGACTAAAGCCAAGGTTATAAGAGCATGGGGCAAAAATCTTATCGGGAGTTTCTAAAGAAACTGAAACTTGCCAAGTATACGCATACCTTCTGGAGTATGAGTAACGTGGATGCATTCCATCACGTTATCATACGATGAGAGTTGGATCCCGATTCCCACTGATGAGTTGGTTTACTCTTCGGGTGATCCCGATTGATTCTTCTTTCAGGTTTGGAGGAGAATTTGACAGGACAGTGGGAGGTTTCCGGATTAGATAAAGTGATAACCATTCTGATCTTGGTTAGAGTGCACGCAGTGTGTTTCTTTTCTCTTTCTCTTTGGCAGTGACCTTTGACCGACCCTAGACTATGACTCAGTGACCATGTTAACCGAACCTTCTTAAAATACTGGCTTTTGGATTGTCTGAGTTGCATAAGTCATTGCCACTCCTTCTTTTACCCTTTGCATTTCTCAGAACACCCGTTTTACTATGGACATCCACTTCCATTGGATAGATCCATCGTATGGTTATATACGAACTCGAAGAGACTTCTTCGAGGATGGATCAAGGTTCAGGAGAAATAGAATTGGTTTATTCAGTTGTCTTTTATTATCACATTCTCTCAGGTTGCGAGGGCTCCTTAGTTTAGAGGAGTACACCTATTACGCTTATTGGATAGTCTTATTCCAAACCATAAGCAGGTGCCGAAAGGTAGGGAATGAAGAAAACCAATTAGCCTAAGTAGGGTGTGCAGAAGGTAATATGTAAAGACAAAATAAAAGGATTAGAAAGAGGGCAAACTAAATTGCGACTGTTATCATTCACGACCAAAACCGCGTACTTCATCGCCACTCCAATTTCACCTTTTAAATAGAATAAGGTATTATTCAGTTGTCTTTTATCATCACCTTCTCTCAGTTGCGAGTACTCCTTGGTTTAGGAGGGTACACCTATTATGCTTACTGGATAGTCTTCTTCCAAACCATAGACTGGTGCCGAACGGTAGGGAAGGAAGAAAACCATTTAGCCTAACAATGGTGTACAGAAGGTAACGACTAAAGACAAATAAAGGGATTTGGAGAGATGGCAATAAAATATACGGTTAAAGTCATGAATTGGATTATGGAAGAGGCATTACTATGAATACCAGGATACCCCTACGAAACATTTTCATGTTTCAGTGCATTGTTAAAGAAAAACCGTTTTCCCGATTAGATACTTACTCCAAGGGTATGTATTTACCAGTTTTCATTCTCATATCTGTATGGCTTTACAGATGATGAGTGGGAGTTAGTTATTGGGAATTAGGTGATTATCCTCATTATATCGGAATTTGTTGTAATTGGTGATATTTGAGGAAATCGCCAGGGTATAGTTTTCAACCTACGAAGCACGGGTTTTGAGTTGCTTAACTCAGCGGACTTATACAGAGTATTGTATGTTGTCCAGTGTCCATCAGGACAAAGGGGTAGGTCCTCGTACTTTGTTCTGTTTACTTATAACTTCTCTAGTTTTTAGACAAGTGTTTCGTAGAAATACAAGGTCTAAGTTTTAAGAAGTTGTGGATATAAGAATAAAGTAGAGAACCAGGTTTCACAAGTATCGGGATTCTTCAAAGAGATCGAAGATGTAGATTCTTGTGTTTGGTATTCAGATGATAGTAATGATTTTGAGAAACTTGTTTCTCTTTCAGGTTACTCATAATTGGAAGGATTCCTAAGTTGAGTAATGGTGATCAGCCTCTTTCCATTAAGGTGATATGCACTGGAGACAGCTGCATGATTGAATATCGTTCCAATTAAATAAGTGCCAAAGTTTCTATATTGGATATAGAATAGTTCGTACCTTAAAAGATGTTAAGGTACGGGGAGTTGTCCAGCTTATGCTTAAAACAAGACACTGGATAACTCAGGGCACGTTTCTGTAATGGCTGTTTGTGGGTTGACCCTGGCTATGACGAGGGTTGATATTCTACCATTTGGAAGATCAATAGTGATATTGTTCTTGACTCGCCACAGTTTTAGTAAAATGGACTTTTTCAGAAAACAATAGTGGGAGTATGGTAGAACTAGAAGTGATTCCAGAACCGCAAACGATTACGGAAAATCTAATAGGACCTATATATTCAATCAGGTTTGACATTCCATTAGCCACTCCGCAGATACGGTGGGTAACCTCAGACACCCGAGAGGTACTTCGGTAGCCTCAAGGACGGTGACAGGGAGGTTATTATCTACCCAGACTTGACACTACTGTTGTTCCAGGCTATGAGACCCGGTAGGAGGGTTGTCGTAGTCAGTGGGAGCATCGGAAGCATAGTGGGCAAGATGCTTATGTCTATTTATAGACTAGAGCAGTTATAGCGGAGATAGATCATCTATTTTTGATGTGACAGTCATGGGTTTGACTTCAATCAGAATAGTGGATAGATCTATTAAGAAGGTAGTAGGGTGTGATGTCATGGTATCTGGATGACATACACAAAGTAGGAAGTAAAATTCATATTCTACGATCGGTTGTACTGTGGTCGTCACACAGTTGTTTCTCCATACAGGATATGGATATAATATTTGACATTCTGGTTTCTGGATCTATAGTTTTAGATCTAGATTTGGGTAGTTTCCCAATGCGGGTACTTTGACAGATATTCTAATGGTTTTTAGAATAGTTGACTCGTAGCATGGTGGTGTACATGCAGGTGATGGAGTCACCCTCTCTAAAGGTGTCTTACAGACTAAAGGGGAGAGGGATGGGCATGATTGGCAGATCACTTGCTTAGGCAACTGAGTCAATCATGAGATGTCAAGTACCACACCAGATGTTGTTTTTGCACTAGATGCAATAAGTTTGTATTAATCCAATCCTGGAGAAACATAAGGAAGCAGTTTTAGAACATAAGTAAATGTTCTAAGGATTTGATAACGGCGGCCTTCTTCGGGAGACGATTATCATTCCAGGCTTCAAAGGTGACATGGTTGACAGAGTGATTGTCAGAGTTATAGTTTTTCCCTCTGACGAGGGACAGTATTATGGACAGGTGGTCCAAGAGGATACTGTGGGTGGCATGGTGCCGGATACTGATTAGGTCCAGTGATCGATACAGTCTAAGAAGTTTGGATTTGGAGTTCATTTATGAACTAGGTGCCATCAGATATCCAGACATATTCTAAGACAGGTATTACTCGATTCGGGAGATGGCTTTCTCCGCGAACTTGAGATTAAGAGAGACATAGAAAGAAACATCCTGGCGGATCCACTCACTGAGGCTATTTCTCGAACACAATAGTTTTACAAATGGGCTTTGTGAAACTGATTAGTAGAGGAGTTGGATGTTCGGTTTCACACGGGCTGTGAGTAGTCGACATCGCAATAATTAGCCTTGAGTGCAAGTGGGAGATTGTTGGGGATAGTGCTCTCATAGTCTATTATTGGATCGCAGGTACGTGATTGCAATGATTGCAGAGGACCTATACCGGTAGGACAATCTTACTCGAGATGATAGTATGCTATCCGGTTTGCTTTTATCAGTCGTGTACATGTTCAGGTGACTGATTACATGTTACACTTTGATAGAGCCCTTAGGATCTTTCTTTACTACCAACAGTATGATAGCGATCATATACGTGAGAGTTGGGTAGTTTATATGCATATCCTTAATTGTAGTCCCTAGTCGTGGGTGTTTCGAGACAGGGCATCAATACTCCGGAGTAGACTAGTGTATACAGTCGAGACCCCGACGAGGGGCGGTGGCCGGTCTCACAAGCCACTGGTGTCAGTTGGATCACCTAAGATGTATACAGGTGCTCATTGGGTTATGAGTACACCGGACAGGACTCGCCGGGAATCTGCTAGTTGGTATTATACATATCGTCAGATAGCAGTTCCCTGGTGACATGTGTACAGGTTAGTTCATCGACCTGAGGTCGTCATTTGTCTCGTGTGAGTTCCCACTGTGCTTTGATTTCTACCCTACCACGGCTCAAAGGAGTCGTGCAAACAGGTAGCTTTTGGGTACAGTCCCGAGCCATATGGAGGCACGTGAGCGGATTGGCAGGGGATTCGTCTCTCCCGGTATTGGGGGCGAGATCGTGCTGTGTCTAGGAGAGCCATTACATAAAGCCCACGGCCGTGGCAGGAGATTTACTGGTAGGTACTCCAGTAGTATCTCAGGGTGTTATTGGGCTACACTCCGACACGACTTATACTGCTATTGGGGGTCTGACGTTACTAGCCCCCTAGGCAGATATGCTATACTCATTGACGAACGGACCGGACTGTATATACATCGTCACTGTTAGGCTCAGTAGGGTTTCTGGATGAGTTCGCTCATCGGCCTCCCTTGAGGTCAGTCCATGGGCAGCCGTTACGCATAGCTAGTGCCGCTGACGGTTTGTGGTTAAACCAACTGCCAGGGTGCTGACGAGTCATTAGAGTCCCCCACAGACAGTTTCCCAAGTTCGGGCGAAACGTTGTAGAGGCCGTATGGTTTTATGGCAGTGTTCGGAAAATGCACGTGCGTTTACGCACGTGTTATTTTTCGGGCAGATGATACTGGTCGGCTTTGGTTTAAGCCGGATCCGAGTATTATATTGAGTAGTTATAATATCTTTGTCTCAGTTGCATTTGTATTCGGTCGTAATACAAATGCGGGTATATTTATACAGTTACGGGGTTATCCTGAAAGTCGTTTCAGGATCACTTTTGGAAGTTGCCAGTTTCCAGTTTTCTATCAGCCGTCTTTTAACATTCGATTAAAGACTGATTTATCTTTTCTTGAGATGAGTGTGGAAGTTTCTAGAAGCATCTAGATAAGGTGACTAGGTTAAATGGTGTTGTATTTTCATTGATTGCTTTTGGTGTGTTCACACTTTGTGTTCACACTTGAGATATTTGTTTGTATTCACACTTGAGATATTTGTTTGTGTTCACACATGATATTTTCTTGTGGTCACCCCCCTCTCCTACACTCACCCTCCTCCTCCCTATATATGGCCGGCCCCCTTCCCCCTCTCTCACTCACTCTCTCACTTTGTAGAAAAAGATTATGATAGTTTTCGGTGTATGGAATTTCACAGAACATTTCATTCCATCACCCGATTCCCACGGCAACTTCATTAACCGTTCGTCCATAGCTTTGGACGGAACGAGACAAAGTCTTCTACTCATTCTCTACATCATTCTTGGTCGTCTCTTTTAGCAAACTTGACGACCGAGTTGCCTCGAGTCAGAGGCGGGAGCCCGTTTAAAGAATCGTCGACGTGGTGCCACCTGGACGAGCAGATCGGAGATCGACGAGATCAGAGCAGCCGCAACGGAGCGTGGGATGATGGTTAAAGAACGAAGGACTCGGATCGTTCGGTATAACCTTTCTACACTCTTTACAGTTTGTTAGTTTAGCAATAATGGAGATCCGGGTTAAAGTATACGGAAGCGCCAGTTAAAAAGTTTTTGTTCCGCATTTGGCGTCTGTAGACGGCCGGGGCGCTACCGTAGACTTACAGATATTTCGGCAGCTAACATGAGATTTATCGGTTCTGATATATATACCCCATGCGAGGAGCGTCGTGGGCCGTATGAGGGTACATGGTAGGGCCCGGAGGTATCCGGGGCAAGAAAGGGATAGTCGATGTAACATGCCGATGAGGCCTGACAGGGAAACCATACCTACCGGTGACAGTACCTTTGACTCGACGGGTATCGTGGGGATACAGGCCGGGGTCATGTATGTATGGATACGTTGAAAGGCGAGGTTCAGAGCTAGGCACTCGAGTTTTCGAATAGCGTATGATACATACCAATCAGGGTGCCAGTCGTGGTGACAGCACCTGATAGATCAGTATTTAGGTGTCGATGCTAGACACTTTGTTTCATGATATTTTTACTCCTAAGTATATATAACAGTAGAATGGGACGCTGTTATATATATATATATATATATATATATATATATATATATATTAGTGGAATGGGACGCTAATATATATGTATACATATCAATTTATATACATCATCATAATTATTCATGCAATTTACTTATGATACACGAGATTCGCTTGATATTGGATTCAGGATATATGAGATTCACATGATATTGGATACAGGATATATGAGATTTACTTAATTTTGTACATTCAGGATATATGAGATTTTCTTGATATTGTGCATTCAGGATTTGTAAGACTTACTTGATATGAGAGCCAATTTAGGGGCTAATTTGAGGAAATTGGGATTTGGATTGTCTTGATGGACTTTGATCCTACCACGAGGTCAGGATTCTATGGGAATGACATGTTTTATCCCATATTCAACATTTATTGTTTATGCACTGCTTAATGTATTAGTTGTACCTGCTAACGTATCTTTCATGACTGTTGTATATATACATTGTCATATCATTGCTTCATTTATTAGTAGTACCTGATTGAGTGCCTTACATGATTATTGCATACAGATTGTCATATTATTTCTTCATGTATTAGTTGTACCTGCTAGTGTACCTTTTATGACTATTGCACACATATGACTTTTATTGCTATTAGCTTGTCTATGTTAGATTCGCGCTGTACGTGCATACTTGCGATTACCTGCATATGTTATTTACTATTCATGAGTTGGAAACTCACCCCCGTTGTGCCACAGTGTTTTGCAGGTTGTTCCTCAGAGTAGTTGAGGCAGCCTATTCATCTATCTTATCATCTTTTGCTGTGGATACCGCTTCGGCTCACAGTGTGCAGTTTAGCTTAAGGTGGGTTTTGTGGTTATCCGTTCATGTTCATTGTATATTTGTTGTATCCTGTACTCTCCATCTACCACTTTCATGTGTATGACTTAGAGACTTGATGTGAGTACGTTATTGTATATTTTGGTGACTTGGATGTCTTTTATGCAGTTTTACTTATATCGTCTTTTATTTCTTCGCTACGGCGTCGTATATCTGTTGTGGTGGTTGTTTTCCGCCGTTGGGCATGGATTTGCTCCCGTTGGGGATGCTTTACTTATATTTATGTTGTACCCAGTTTTGGGGTTGGTTTTTACAATGGAGGTGCTGCCGAAATTTTTAAGAATGTAAAGTTGGATTTTAAAGAATTTGGTTTGAGATTTCAAAAGTTTTGAAAATACTATTATCACTTACTACTTTTGATGGTTTAGATTGCTGGGTTTTCGGCTTACTTAAATTTCGTTACGCCTGTAGACGTTGCGTAGTTTAAGGGCCGTCACGTGCCAATTTCGGGTCGTGACAAAGTTGGTATCAAAGCGCTAGGTTTTACCTTTCAGAGTGTAGGATGAGCTTGGTATGATGGAGTAAGTAGCTTAAGCAGAGTTACATAGTGTGTGTATGTCCGTAGCATACTCATGATCACGGTATTCCGCCTAAACTGACCTAAGTACTAATTGCTTGAAATTCATTCCTTGATGATACATATCCTTGTGATTCGATTTCCGTGTTCATATCGAATCCTTTTTCCATTTATAGCCTTTGTCGTCGATGACTATGAGGACTCAAAGAGGTGCAGCGAGGGCCGAGGTCAGTGTTGTCTCGTGTGGGATGAGAACTGACCAGGATGGCATGCTCGTTGCACAGAAGCAGATGGATCCGCCTTCGATAGATCGTATCGCTAGGCTTAAGGCGGAGATGCAGGACTTACGCCAGACGATGAGGTCTTTGGTTGAGGCCAGTAGAGCGCGGCGACAGGAGGGTGCCACCCCTGTTACCCAGTTGTTCCTTGCGGACAGCAATGCATTGTGTTACTTACACAGCACCAGTGGACGCAGCCCTATTTGACGAGGAGCGTCTTTCCGAGACTTTGGGAGTTTGAGGACAGAAGAGGGCTCATGTAGGTATACCAGCCCCGAGACAGAGGTTCAGTCGCCGTGACAGGTTTCGTGCACGTCGCGGGAGTAGCAGAGGCTTGGGATGAGGAGAGTCGGTTAGCTAGATCAGCCGTTTGTTGTGTTAACTTCTGTCAGCAATTCTTTTGTTGCGCGATACATATTTCATTCATGTGCCAATCGGATAGGAGATAGATATTCGTTCATCATTTTGATCCTTCTTGAGATGTTGGATTTGATGTTCTCCAAGGCACGGATTGGTTAGCTACAAGCTAGGCGTCTGTGGACTGCCGCGAGAAAACAGTCAGGTTTTGTTTTCCCGTCGAGTCAGTTCTTGTTGTGCGAGAGGACAGTGGTGCTGCCCCTCACAGCTTGAATTCAGCCTTTTTCGCTACTCGGCTTTTGAGGAGAGGATGTCGAGGATTCTTGTCGTTCATTCGTGATGCCGGAGCCACAGTGGGTTTGTGCACCGGGTTCCTATCGTGCGAGGGTTTTGCGACGTTGTTTCAGATAAGCCGGCGAACCTTAGGGAGCTTAAGGATCTACTGCAGAGTTGCTAGATAGGTGGGACTTGTACATCCAAGTGTTTCGCTTTGGGGAACCCCTATTCTGTTCGTCAGGGAGAAAGACGGCAGTTTGAGGTTGTGTGTTGATTGATTGTCAATTGAACCGAGTTACGATATGGATAGGTATCCTTTACCTCGCATTGACGATTTGTTCGACTTGCTCCAGAGTGCGAGACATTTTCTAAGTTTGTTTGGGATCAGGTCATCATTGGTTGTGGCTTCGGAGTGATGAATTCCGAAGACTGCTTTTGTGCGTGCTACGGGCAGTATGTGTTTTGGTTGTGTCGTTGGACTCACCAATGCCCTATCAGCATTCGTGGATGTGATGAACCAGATTTCTTCAGGCCGTTCCTCGACCAGTTTATTGTTGTGTTATTGATGAAATTCTGGTCTATTCCAATGTGTCGTATAGAACAGGAGAAGCACTTGAGGATTTGCTCTGCAGACATTGGGAGACCCCCAGCGGTTTGCTAAATTCTCGGAGTGTTCCTTAAGGATTGATTGTGTTGACTCCTAGGTCATGTGGTTACGGGAGACGGTTTTCATATAGATCCGATGAAGATCAAGGCCGTACAGCTTGGGCCCAAACTTATATCCGGGACAGAGATCCGCAGATATTTAGGCTTAGCAGGTTTTTACCGCTGTTTCATGCAGGATTTCTAGTGTATCGCTGCACCATTGACTCAACTGACCGGAAAGGAGGTTCCTTTTCTTGGACTGAGGCATGTGTGCGGAGTTTTTAGCAGTTGAAGACTCGGTTGACAACTGCACCAGTCCTTTCTTTGCTTTCTGGTTCGGGCGACCTTGTTTTTTAACTGTGATGTTTCACGAGTGGGGCTTGAATGTGTACTGATGTGACACTATAGAGTTATCGCTTTTGCTTCCCGATAGTTGAAGGAAGTACGAGCAGGATATCCCACTCATGATCTGGAGATGGCCGCGGTGGTCGTGCGCTGGAGATTTGGAGACACTACTTGTTCAGATAGTCGTGTCAGATTTTCATGGACCACCAGAGCTTAATGTACATCTTACTGCAGCGGGTTTTGATTGTTGAGACAGCGCCGTTGGATAGAGCTTGTGAAGGATTGTGTTTGTGAGATCCTCGTTACCCGTAGCAAGGCGATTGTGGTAGTTGATGCTAGAGTCGTAGGCCCGGTGTTAGCTTGTTCCAGTTGTGCGCGGTTCTGAGACAGTCTTCTGCAGATTTACAGTTCTTGTGCGATCGTTGAGTACAGCTTAAGTTCGCCTCTACGGAGGAGACAGCTTGCTCGTGTCCGCGCCCATCCACTTTCCCTTAATCGTTTTTGCGAGGCATAGCCCATCGAAGCTCGTTCGTCTGAGATTCTTGAGCATATTCGGCAGGGTAAAGATTCGGAGTCCTTGATTTATGACCACGGTGTGCTACGTTTAGGGACGCGTTTGTGTGTACCTGTTGCTGATAGGCTGAGACGCGAAATCCTAGAGCAGGCACCTCAGCCAGATTTCAGTGTTCATTCAAGTTCCACCAATTTGTAGCATGACTTGTGAGATAGTTACGGGTGGACAAGGATGAAGAGTGAAGTTACGGATTTCGTTACGAGGTGTCTGTCTTGTTGTGAGCTATGATTGAGAATTTGAGACTGGCTGGAGAGTTGCAATCTTTAATCGTTCCACAGTGGGAATGGGAGCAGATCTCCATGAATTTCGTTGTGGTGTCTACCCCGGTCTAGACAGGGTGTGACTCCATTTGGGTGTTTGTTGTCCGGTTATGCTCAGTTTGCTCAGTTGTTCTTTCTTAAGTTTGTGCGTTTGCATGGAGTTTCTTCATGCGTTGTATCCAATAGAGGCACCCTTTTCGCTTGTCGTCTTGGGCAGAAACTTCAGGAAGCCTTGGGTACTGGTTGAGCTTTAGCTTCGGTTTTCCATCCGCAGGATGAGGGTTTGTGAGAACGGACTATACAGACTCTTGAGGATATGCTTGTGCATATGTACTAATTGTTGTCGGCAGTTGGGATCGTCACATGCCATTGTTAGGATTCTCTTTCGATAGCAGTTATCAGGAGACATTCCAATTGGCAACCATAGGTTTTGTTTGGTAGGTTGTGTCGATCACCAGTCTATTTTTCTGACTCTGCGAGAGTAGGATCTTGGACCCCATATAGTCATGAGACTTCGAAGATGATATAGTTGGTTCAGGTCAGGATGAGAGTAGCTCAGTGCAGACAGAGATCTTATGCCGACCGTGGTGGTGGCAGACTTGAGTTCGTAGTAGGAGATCATGTATTCCTACGGATTTTCCGATGAATGGCGTGTTGTGTTTTGGAAAGATTAGTCCCAGATTGTTGGTTTTTTGAGATCCTCGAGCGAGTTAGTTCCGTTGCCTATAATATGACACTTCCGCCCAGATTATTGAGAATTCACCCGTTTTCCTTGTGTCGATACTTCGCAAATACCTTCATGACCTTTCTCACATGATTCAGCACTAGACCATTCTTTTGGATGCAATCATTCATTCACCAACAGCCGATAGCTTTAGTGGAGAGACTTAGGTCAAGGGTCTTGCTAAATGTGAAGGTTCTTGGCGTAGCCGTATAGTGAGGTGATCACTTGGGAGACTGCGAGCGAGATTTGGGAGTTTTTATACTTATCTCTTTGAAGGTGCGCTTAGTAAGAATTTTAAAGTTGGGGACCGAATTTCTTTAAGGGGGGAAGATTGTAACGTTTTAGAAATCGTTTTGCGAATTTTCCGTTTTTAGTATAAAATAGTCGGTGTTTTCCGTTTTAACCCGATTGTGATCAAACTTCTGCATAGACATCACGGCACCTATTTTAGCTAGAATAAAGCTAGTGCGCGGGCTTTGGGGGCCAATGGGATATTTTGGTTCACATAGAATTTTCCCTAATTAAATATTATTTTAATACTTTATTTGTGCACTTTATTAATGGTAATTACATTTTGGGTTAATTACTTCTAATTTGATTCTTTGCTAATCTAATCACTAGATATTTTTGTTAATCTATCCATTTGAGAATTTAGAATGATAATTTAATTAAAAAGAAAAGAAAGAAAATGTGTCAAAATGCATTAATTAGCATTTAATGTTGTTTTTTTAGCTAGATATTTCTTCTTTTTTCACAAACCCCCCCATCCTTGCTTGGCCGGCCATTCTCTCTCCTTGGCTGCCCTAAATTTCCCCCTCCATTTTCATCTCATTTTGCTTCATAAAAATCATCAAAAATCCAAATAAATTCATACAAACTCAAATATAATCTTTTCCCTTCATTCTTGAACTCAAAACTAGCTTGGATCTTCATTCTACTGAGGATTTCGGAGGCTAAAGTTTGGATTTCTTTCTAGTTTTAAGTTGTGTTTCTTTGAAGGTATAAATCCAAACCCTAATCTCTTTATGTGGTGTTAATACTTTAATTTAGCTTATTTAGATATTTAATTTAAGCTTTTAATTTCATATTTAGAATTTCTAGTGAGGATTTTGTTAATTAAATTAGGATTTTGATTAGTGAAAAGGTTAATTGTTAATTCTAGGCAAAAGAAAACTTAACCTAGTTTGCTAGTTTGTTAAATGTTATTTTCCTAATTGGTTAATTAAGCTAATTAGCAAACTAAACTTTTACTAATCCTAATTGGGTGAGTTTTAAAATTATATTAAAGGATTAAATTGTTTATCCATACTATATTGCGATGTTTGCAAATTCTAGTTTTGGTAAAAACTTGTAGTTTTGTGCTAAAATGATATATGTTACTTACTAGATTTCGGTAAGTTTTGGCGTTGGTTTCATTGAACGTTGCGGCGTTATTTATATTAGATTCCACGTTTACTATTGTGTTGTGAATGCGCGATCGATACGATCAAGGTCTAGGCTTGGTAGTTGTGTCGTTTTGTGTTCCTAGATAGGGTCGTGCCGATGACGTTTGTCTCTTTGTGTAGCTTTTGCTCTTGGGTAGGTTTCGTAGTGTCGCTACGCGCGTTAGCCACATGATAAACACTTGAGAGTACGCTTGGATTTGGTGCGTCGGTCAAACGTAGTTTGTACGTGTTATTGGTAGATTGCTATTATATACTTGTTATATTGTTATATGCTTTCAGGATCGCAGGCGGGGACTTTGAGCGCTGCAAAGAACGGAAAGCGAGTATTGGCTTTACTTAGCCAGGATGGTTGGTGAGTAGATTTAACATCTACAGGGGAATCGCCTGCATAGCGTTATGCGTCTGGGCTAGAGATGACTTGATTTGTCGTATATTCTATTTCATATATAGAGTTGCACATATACCTTATTGCTTAGTTACTTGTTGTGCTTAGACTTGTACCCTTAGAACACTACACTATTATTGATGGCTCTTGTTGCAAGAGCACCGATTGTATGCCACACACAACGTCAATAATTGCCATGACACATACAACACACATACCTATAAGATATTGTTTGGTTAGGGGCACTGAGACATTGATTCATATTTATTTATGCATATAACATATAGCATACCTGTATACCTACATGCTTACACATATGCCTTGACACGCTTACATGCTAGTTGCCATTAATGATAGGTATATTTCACACATAATGACATAGCTACATGTATACCTTGCATACATACTTCACTTATACCTGGAAGGTATATTACATCATTATTGATAGGTAGATACATATACCTTGCTATACTTTCATGTTTACACACATATCTGGATATAGCTACATGTTTACCTTTATTTGATGTTATATAGACTTGGAGAAATTAGGAACCGCATTTATATATTTGAACTTGTTGCAGTTAAATAGCGGCTTTTCCTTTATATGCTTACATTACAGTTTTCTGTTGCATGTATTATATTCATCGATTTTCGCTTTGAGATATGGACTTTTCATGATGTTTTCTGGATTTCAGGACCGTGGTAGTTTCATGAAATTATGCATTATTTGAAAAAGCCGGTTTCTCTTGATATGATATTTCAGCAGCCACCATGAGATTTATCAGTTCTGATATATATACCCCATGCGAAGAGCGTCGTGGGCTGTATGAGGGTACATGGTGGGGCCCGGAGGTACCCCGGGGTAAGAAAGGGATAGTCGATGTAACATGCCGATGAAGCCTGACAGGGGAACCATACCTACAGGTGACAATACCTTTGACTCGACGGGTATCGCAGGGATACAGGCCGGGGTCATGTACGTTTGGATATGTTGAATGGCGAGGGTCAGAGCTAGGCACTCGAGTTTTCAGATAGCGTATGATACGTACCTATCAGGGTGCCAGTCGTGGTGATAGCACCTGATAGATCAGTATTTAGGTGTCGATGCTTGACACATTGTTTCATGATATTTTTACTCCTAAGTATATATAACAGTGAAATGGGACGCTGTTATATATGAATATATATATATATATATATATTATTGGAATGGGACGCTAATATATATGTATACATATCAATTTATATACATCATCATAATTATTCATGCAATTTACTTAGAATATACGAGAATCACTTGATATTGGATTCAGGATATATGAGATTCACATGATATTGGATACATGATATATGAGATTTACATGATTGTATACATTTAGGATATTTGAGATTTGCTTGATATTGTACATTCAGGATTTGTGAGACTTACTTGATATGAGAGCCAATTTGGGGGCTGATTTGAGCAAATTGGGATTTAGATTGTCTTGATGGACTTTGATCCTACCACGAGATTAGAATTCCGTAGGAATGACATGTTTTATCCCATAATCCACATTTATTGTTTATGCGCTGCTTCATGTATTAGTTGTACCTTCTAGCGTACCTTTCATGACTGTTGCATATATACATTATCATATCAATGCTTCATTTATTAGTAGTACCTGATTGCGTAACTTACATGATTGTTGCATACAGATTGTCATATTATTGCTTCATGTATTAGCTGTACCTGCTAGTGTACCTCTCATGACTATTGCATACATATGACTTTTATTGCTATTAGCTTGCCTATTTAGATTCGCGCTGTACGTGCATATTTGCGATTACCTGCATATGTTATTTACTATTCACGTTTTGGCAACTCACCCCCGTTGTGCCACAGTGTTTTGCAGGTTGTTCCCCAGAGTAGTCGAGGCAGGCTATTCATCTATCTTATCATCTTTTGTTGCGGATACTGCTTCGTCTCACAGTTTGCAGTTTTGCTTTAGGTGGGTTTCGTGGTTATCCGTTCATGTTCATTGTATATTTGTTGTATCCTGTACTCTCCATCTACCATTTTCATGTGTATGACTTAGAGACTTGATATGAGGACGGTATTGTATATTTTGGTGACTTGGATGTCTTTTATGCAGTTTTACTTATATCGTCTTTTATTTCTTCCCTACGGCGTCATATATCTGTTGTGGTGGTTGTTTTCCGCCGTTGGGCGTGGATTTGCACCCGTTGGGGATGCTTTACTTATATTTATGTTGTACCCATTTTTGGTGTTCGTTTTTACAAAGGAGGTGCTGCTAAAATTTTTAAGAATGTAAAATTGGACTTTAAAAATTTGGTTTGAGATTTCAAAAGTTTTGAAAATTCTATTTTCACTTACTACTTTTAATGGTTTAGATTGCAAGGTTTTCGGCTTACTTAAATTGCATTACGCCTATAGACGTTGCGTAATTTAAGGGCCGTCACGTGCCAATTTCGGATCGTGACACCTAGACCCCTACGAGAGCGGCAAGCAACCCTACCAATTCTAGAGTTAGGTGACCCGGACTCGACGCCTCGAGATGGTCTTCCACTGGACTCTAGAACCCGGCTACTTGTGCTCCCCACCTTGGGTCTATCCTAATGCGGAAAAGTAAATAATATACAATGGTGACATCATCCTTAACCCGGAAGTGACGCAATAAAAGAATATTACATACAATGAATTTTACATGAAAGAAAATGAAAAACCCTAATCTCACATAAAAAAAACCCGGCTATTCAAACACGATGATCCAATATAACATATCCCAGCCACATATAACATCACATGTCAACAACGTAAGTAAATATACGTATCCCAATTGTCGTTGACATATAGCAACGAAACCGGCGATACACCACATATTACACTTATGGTCGCAGAAAAGAATGTGAAAAACTACAACTATTGGAATCCGCACTGCCCTTAGACAACATAAACCCGAAATATCACATATTCTGGATTTCATGTCTAACAATACAAGTTTTACATTTAGGTCTCAACCATGAAAACACTTTTCAAAGGAAGTCGGGTAATTCAATAAGATTCCCGATTCCGTCTAAGGCTGAAATGTTAAACTTGCATGCAACTAGATAGATTCCAATTATTGTATCCCATCACATGATATCCGTACGACGTTAAACTTTTCGATCGATTCATCAAAGTCCCACAATTTCCCGATAGCTCAACACTTGAGCACAGTTTTAATAATACCCTGAACATGCTACAGTACCTATGGACCAACCGTAGAAGGGCAAACCCAAGCCTCACTCTTGTCGCCACAGAACTACGGCAAACTCTAGGGTATGACCGTGGTTCTGCGATCCAAAAAAGTCGAGTTAGGGTTTCATTCTTCTAGTGGGTCCACAGAATTACTTGCATGTTTTTCCGAATACGTTAAACCTGGAAAAATGGGTTTTTGACATTCGATCGAACTTTTTAACTTCGCCTAGATAACTTGTGAAAACCCAAATACAATGTTAAACTACAAATACGAAACACTCAGAATTGTTTATAGTGTAAGATTACATCTCATGCAAAATTAGCAAAAACAAACAACACCTGAAACACCAAAACCCATGCAACAGAACACTGGAAAAATTTGGAGGGGAGGCGCTCAGATTTGGTCGAGATGGGGGGGTGTCGCCGGCCAAAAAATATCAGAATGCCCTCAAATTTCACCAGTGTTCATGTTATCACACATCTGTACTTGTTTGAAAATTTTTTAGAGCTCATTTAAAAATCGACAGAATGCAGGTTTTGATGTTTAAAGTTTCGGAGCAGTTTCGGTTTTGTAATCTAACAAGCATCATCTAATACTCTAGCCTGGCTCTGATACCACTGTTAGGATTTCTTATCATCCTACTGGGTTTTCACAGCAACTACCATGCTATATTTAAAAAATCTAAGATGCTAATCAATCCAAAGCTAGGATCAAACTAGTGTAAATAAACGAAATGAACATGTAATCAACCATTACATGTAATAAACGAAATGAACATGTAATAAATGAAAGGAATACAACCTTTGTAGGCTAGTCCTTCACTTCTAAAGCTCCATGTTGACGTCCCTTCGCTGCGATCATGGCAAGTGAAGATTTCCCGAACACTAGAATGGTTCCCTCGGAGAAATGAACAAGCTTGCACGAAGTCTTCGAGGCCGAAGATGATCTACGTCGAGGAGACTCAAACCCAAGCTATCTGTTCACTAGGTCAAGAACTTTGTTAAGAGAATACCCTTTACTACCCAAGAAAGTGTATAGGATGATGAAATAGGAAGCGGGCTCACTTTAGATTTTATTTTCTCACAATATTTTATCACTAATCCAAAACCTAGAAAGATTTTGGAGTTTAGATGAAGAAGAAGAAGAATAAACTCATCTAATGAGAGAGGTAACAATGGGTGAGTTTTTATCATATATAAACCGCTGTAGAGGCTTAATTAAAGCTTAGGCTCATCGTTGTGTTAAGAAAATTTCTTAAGTAAAAACAAATTAGTGGACAAGTCAAATGAATCTGCAAGCTTCATCCATTTGACCATTTTCCACCTAATTTGATTAACTTTGAATAAATAAAACCCAAGGATTATCATAAGCTTAGTGTAAGTCTCATATACCCATGCCTCATGTATCATCTAGCATGATACAAAATATTGTACATCAATATATATCACATATATACTAATGCATAAACAAAGTGAGAAAAGAAATCTTAAGTGAGCGTGTATTAGTTAATGTAAGTTAATATATCAAATATATAATTATACATTAAATTATTAATTCAACACTTGATTTAATAATCCGGCTATATCATATATAACTGACTAATATCAAATGTAACAACTTATAGAATCAGCACTTGATCCGATAACCCGGCTATATTATTTATAACCGACCGATGTCACTAATCGCGAGAATAGAATGCGGTATCACATACGCGCATTAATCTCGGTCCCGCACATATCACATATGTGCTCCTACTCCGTTTCTCCTGAGCCAGGAAACCTCTGTGTAAGACTTTAAAGACTCGTCAATACGTCGGCAGTAGGTGATAATCATATCAAACACCCACAAGCCGCAAGAGGCGTGGTAAACGTAACGGCCACCCGGGTATTGAGCGATCAGAAGATCAACAAGCAAGCCCGCTCATACTCCTGCGAATCCAATCAGTAACTGTTCAGTTGATAAAACTGCACATTTGTTATTACATTTTTCCTACTATTTCCATATTAAAAAAGGTCTTTGTTATAATATATCATACATATGAGGGTTTATCTGTAAAAAGACTATTTTCATGTATTTATATATTATAATTAGCATTTGGTAAGAAAATGTATGCAAAGAAATATCATTGACCAAATCTTAAGAAAACAAAATCTACTAAATATCATTTGAGTTGTTGTGCAGAATCTTCAGGTCTAAAATCAAGGAAATCAAGTTGTTAAAGAAAACCTGCGTAATTAAGAATGCAAAACTTGGAAATCAAGTCTGGCAGCAACTACGAGAAGATTTCCAAGTTCCAAAGGTTCCAGAGATCGCCAAATGTCACACAAAAGAAGCCCCAACAATTTGATCAAGGGTCAAGATTAAATGGCCGCGGATCCGCGGCCATACCCCCACTTGGGCCGCGGATCCGCGGCAATATTGAGGAGATACAAAGTGCAAATTTTTTTGGAGAATCTTTACAGTTAGCTTCCATATTTGGAAACAAGAGTTCTAGCTTTGGGGCTATAAATAAAGACCGAGAGCCTCTTGGAAAAATTATCAAGCCGACGAGATCACGAAGTCCAAGACGGCTCACGCATCTAGGCTGATCATCAACTGTTTGTCTACCTCCTTAGAAGAGATCGAGAAGCAAACTAGTATTTGTAATAATTTACTAAAGGAATCAAAGTGTAATGAATATTGTTGATTAATAAAGGTAGCTTTCTTTTTCTTATTTTATTTTTTCGTAGTTTAATTATGCATTCTCTCTCCATCTCTTTTTCTCCCAACATGCGTGAGTAATTCTCCGCTTGTTAGGGTAGGTTAATGGATGATGAAAATACCTAAACTCTTTATAAGTCCTATAAAGTTTATAAACTTTATCAAAAGAATCATTAACATCCTAATCGGGCGCGCTACCAATTCATTGTTAGCCGCGACCGCGATTAAAGATTTGATTAATGATTGTTTTGGTAAAGGCTAGATATGAACGGAGTTCCTTGTCGAGATAGGGGTTAAGAGTGGGATTCCTTTTCCCTCCAGAAACCCTAATCTACACGCATCACTGTCGTTCTAGTTTTAAATCTATTAATGGATAGAAAGAGTAATTTTTAATTAATCATCCATAACTACTAAATCTTAACGAACCCTACAAGCCTTCTTCTTATATTAACGACATCCATAAATAATCTAGATCTATATTTTGCATCTGGGTTTAACGTAGATCTAGAAACTATTCTACAATATTCTTTATCCCTCCTCTCTTTTGCATCACATCTAAAGTAAGAGCAAAAGATTCAACGTTTTCCTGAGGACGACCCGTACTCATCTCGGTCTAGCTACATGCGACACCGTTATTGATTGCGGTTAACTATAAACACTCTTTTCACTCCAATCAAATGGCGCCGTTGCCGGGGATACGTGCGTAATTTTTTATTCTTACTATTTGTGTTGAATTCTTATACGATCTATATCATAAATAAAACAAAACAACAAATTGTATATTTAACGATTATTGTATGAATTTTGCTAGGGAATCTAGAGTCACAGACTTGAGGAAACAGGAGACAGATACATTCATTGAGATCCAGAGAAGTAGAGAAGGCCACAGAAAAAAAATTCATCAATTGATCTCTCCCTCTTGCGGCGGAACCGCGGCCGGAAGTGCACATCGGCGGCGGAAGTGCGGCCAGTTAGGAGATCTAGGGCTTCAGTCTTCTCTGGTAAGATTCTAACCTCGTTCTCTCTCCTCTGAAATCCAATAAAATATCTTTTCTGCAGGATTCTTTGTAAAATATCGCCGCTCAAAATTTTTTTTGCAAAGTTTTGTTTTGCGGTTTGTTTTTGCATATTTTAATACGGATTTTTAAGGGGCAAGACCAAAATTCAGATTAGGTGGGGATTTCATCACCCTTCCAAAGCCCCACAAATCACAAACCGAGCATCTGCATCAACCATACATTAATTTAAAAAATATATAGACCAGACTCTAAGCACTGTCGCGCTCAATAAGGACAGAGGAAGGTCGTGGGTAATCTATCGCATATCTACATTACTTTTGTGGTGCCTAGGCAAGTGTTTCTAAGGCGAGTGGTTACTTAATTAGGACCACTACTTTCGTAGTGGGGAGCCTCCCACTCACCTGGCACTTACCTGGCTATAAGGGTGGTAAAGAGGCGGTAGAGGATTGATCCTACGGCTTGTCCTTTGGAAGTCTAGGAGCGGTCTAGAGACTGAATCTAGGTAACCATAGTTCTATGGTTGTTTGTGCATTTTTGTTTGATTTGTCTAAATCAGTTATTTTTCAAAACAAACCAATTATTTTCTCCCCTTTTTACCCCTTCCCCCTTCTTCTCTTCTTATAATGGGTGACCTAAACAGAAGAACACTTGCCGAGCTTTGCTGTCCACAACCAGATATCTCTTGTTTTCGTAATCCCTTCGGTATACCGTCCGGCTCTTCCATGTCCTTAAGAGATCATATAGAACAAGCTGGAAGAAACAGTTGGCCACCTCAGTCTAGGTCTTATCAACCGTATCCTAATCCTACACCTGTTTCAGTTGATACCCAGAGTGAGGAAGCCCCTAGATGAATGTCCATTGCTGAGCACATAGCTAGGGCTAGAGGCCAAAGTTTCAGCCCGGACCAATATCAACCATCACCTCCACATTCCAAAGAAGAGTTTGATAGGCGGTTTGAGGCATATAAGATGTCTATTGAAAATAGCCAACCAACCAACCCATATCAATATTCTTCTTATCACAATGTTGACCCTACTCCCACCTAATTTTCGCAACCATTCTATTCCTATCAATCCAATCCGACTTTTCCACCTTCTCTAGACAGTTCTTCTAATCGGTCATTTGGGAGTTTTAATTATCAACAGGAATTTCAATCATATACTGAAACCCCTTATAGACCCAAGACTACTCTGGAACAGACATTAGAAAAATTTCTGGAATTGTCGAACCAAATTAGGAAGGAAACAACAGAGTGGATGCAAGCAAGGAATTTCAAACCTGCCCAAAATTTTTCAGTATATGATTCGGGCATATGAAAAATGAGAATTTGGGTAGTGAGACAGAACTGTACACCCTTCCTAATCAAACCTCCCCATTCCAAACTGAAATCCACAACTCCAGTTTCATAGATTCATCAAGTACACCAAATAGAATGTCTGATAAGTTGTGTGACTTTGTAGTGTTTGATTTACCCGACTGTGAAGGGTCCATTTCAAGTGAAACCATTCCGAACCCTTGTGATCTCTACACCTTCACTCTTGAACCAAAACTGATTGAAAACCATTCTTCTGATGAGGTGTTTGAGAATTTTAACCTTCACTTGAATGAGGTGATTGACATTGGGGATATATTGATTGATGAACCCGAAATTTTGGATGATTTTTTCCCACCAATTCATCAAATCCTTTCACTTCCTTGTGGTCATCATCTTGAGCCTTTAATTCTTCCCGAACCCCAAATACGTCTTGAAGTTGATGATAATGGTATACCCGAAGATCAGGCCGAAATATAGCCTCCATCTTCCACATCTGGTTCAGCAACACTCGACACACCAATTTGTTTACCCATTTCACCTTCTACTTTCTCCGGTTCTTCGTCTGTTCCTATAGTTTCAGTGAGTTTTGATGAATCACAATCCGTTAATTCAAGTTCAATAATACCAGAAATTCAACTTGATTTGGATATTTTTGAAAATGAGGAAGATGAGTTTTTCGAGTCCTATACCTCAATAATTTTTGAATCAAGTAGGATAAATTCTGGCGCAAAACTCTTTGACAGCAAAATGTTCAATCACACCATTGATTAAAGTTTTGAAGAACTTTTTGCTGACGAACTTGAATTCTTAAACAATACGGATTTTGTGATTGATCAATCTCCACCTATAGAGGTTGAACCGTCACCATTCCTTCTTCCTAATCATTCACATTCATCCGCATTCTTTCTTTTCTTTAATTTCCAACCCTTTCCAGACCACCTCTTATCCCTTCCCCATTATTTCTTGACTCGATACAACACACTCTTTCACCGACCTATACGCTATACTGATAAAATCTTTGAATGGTTGGTGTTAACTTTTGGTCTTTGTAAAGTCTTACTTTGACCAAATGACTCAGCCCCCTCTTAAAATTCTTCGTATTGTCTAACTCATGTTTGAGGGGGGTATATTTTTGGCTCTTGAACATAACTTTTATCTTCAAATTTGTAAGCCAAAAATAAGTTTGGGGGAGGATTTTCACTTTCATATATTCTTGCCCCCATTAATAATTTCCTCCCAAGTCTACAGGTTTTATAGCTTAACGGACGACATCAGTGAGGACACTGCTGTAAACAGATTTGGGGGAGGTTTGTGCTTATATATGTAGGGTTCCTAGGCACACTCAAGTGGTTCCACAAGGCATCAACCATGACAAATTAAATTTTTCCGATGCCGAGAAACCCTAAACTAGATCGTTAACTAGAGTTTAGGCGAAATGAAATGAAAGTAAATCACATTTACACTAAGTGAACGGAAATACAACCTTTATAGATCCGGTCCTCCACCTCCATAGCTCCGTGACGATGTCCCTTCACTGCGATCATCGGATCCTAGACTCTCGCGGTGTTTTCATCGGAGAAAAGATCGGCCTAGGTCGTTGACTTTGATACCGAAGATGATCTACGTCGAGGCAACTCAAGATCATGCTCCAACTTCACCAAGTCATGAAACTTGTGAAGAAAACACCCAATACTACATGGCAAGTGGTAGAGGATGAAGAAATAGGAAGTGGGTTCACTTTGGATTTGGATTTCTCACTTGGAATCATCACTTGGAAATTTTCAAGCAAGCTTTTCTTTTTCTTCATGAAGAAGATGAAGAAGAAGAAAGAAAAAGAATTATTGCAGAAAGAAAATCCAAGTGATATCTATCATATTGCAACCATGGGTGAGATAAACTCATGTAGAGAATAAACTAGGGTTAAGCTAAATGGTTAGGGTTTAGGAATAAAACAAAATGGTTTTGAAAAGTCATGAAGCTTCTTTCCAAAATAAGAAAAGCCACCATTTTGGTTTTTTTTCAAAAATAAATAAAGAAAAGAAAATAAAACCTTATCCATTAACCTAAACCATGGTTTAATGCATACACACCCAAGTTTGCATGTATCATCAAATATGATACAAACTAGTGCACAAAACTATATCATATATACAATGTGCACATTCAAGTGAGAAAATAATCTTAAGTGAACCAATACTAGTTAATGTAAAGTAATATATCAAATATATAATTATACATTAAATCATTAAATCAACACTTGATTTAATGATCCGGTCATATCGCATATGACCAACTAATATCCAATCTATCGACTTATCGAATCAATCCTCGATTCGATAACTAGGTTATATCGCATACAACCAATCGATACATTCATCGCGAGAATAGAATACGGTATCACATACACGCATTATTCTCGGTCCCGCACATATCTCATATGCGCTCCTATTGCGTTTCGTTTGAGCGAGGAAACCTCTGTGTAGGACTCTAAAGACTCATCAATACGCCGGCAGCAGGTGATGATCATATCAAACACCCACAAGCCGCAAGCGGTCTGCTAAACGTAACAGTTAGTTGTATGTATGACCTAGAGGTCAGTATTGTACAGATGATGTATATTATATTGGATGCTTGGACATATATAGAGATGACTTTCTTGCTCGATATGATAGTATGCTATCTGGTTACTCTTTATCTTAACATGTACACTTGTCTCTTTAAACTGTCTTATAGTTACATGTTGATAAAGCCCTTAGGATGTGTACTTGACTACCTTGACTATGATGTAGATCATACTAGTGGGGACATGGTAGTCCATAAGTACATCCTTCAAGGTCCCTAGTCGTGGGTGTATCGAGACGGGGCATCGATATACCAGTGTAGACTAGCGTATACGCTTCTCGACCCATGAGATGGGCGATGGATGATCCCATATCCATTGGTGTTTGACATCAGAGATAGTATACGGGTGCTCAGTGGAGACTGGGTACACTGGACGGACTCGCCGAGAACTCCCAGATGGTATTATACCTCACGTCAGATGGCAGTTCTCAGGTGACACTTGTGCATGTTAGTCTGTAGACCCGAGATCGTCATAGAGTCTTGTGTGTTTCCCACTGTGCTTTGATCTCCACCTTACCACGTCCATGAGGGCGTGCAAAACGGTGGTCTTTGGGTACAGTCCCGAGTCACATGGTGGCAATGAGCGATAGGAGGGGTTTCGTCTCTCCCGGTATTGGGGGTTGATGTTGCGCTGTGCTCGATTGGCCGTAACAGGGAAGTCCCTGGCCAGGGCTGATCAGAGATTTGCTGGTAAGTGTTATCAGTAGTTTCTCGGCCCGTTATGAGCCTCACATCGGCACGACTTATCGGTTATTGGGGTCTGACGTTTACCACCCCTAGACTTGATATGCGACGTATCAGATGAACAGACCGGACTGTACGGTAAGCTTCACTAGTTGGATTCACAGGAGTGTGAGCGGGCTAGCTCGTCGATCTTCTGATCGCTCAATACCCGGATGGCCGTTACGTTTAGCACACCGCTTGCGGCTTGTGGGTGCTTGATATGATCATCATCTGCTACCGGCGTATTGATGAGTCTTTAGAGTCCTACACAGAGGTTTCCTGGCTCAAGCGAAATGAAATAGGAGCGCATATGAGATATGTGCAGGACCGAGAATAATGCGTGTATGTGATACCGCATTTCATTCTCGCGATATATGTTTCGATTGGTTATATTCGATATGACCTAGTTATCGAATCATTGATTCGATAAATCGATACATTGGATTCTAGTCGGTTATATGCGATATGACCGGATCGTTAAATCAAGTGTTGATTTAATGATTTAATGTATAATTATATATTTGATATACTACATTGCATTAACTAGTATTGGTTCACTTTATATGGATTTTCTCACTTAATGTGCAAGAAGTATATGTGATATACTTTTGTGCAGATATTTGTATCATGTTTGATGATACATGATCTTGTTGTTAAGTATAAAGAATTAAACCATGGTTAAGTGTTGATTAGGGTTTTGCATTTTCATTTATTTATTTATTTGAAAAGGATTAAGATGAGAATGGTGGCCTTTTATGTTTTAAGTTGAAGCTTCATGAAGCATTGACTTTTGTAACCATTCTTGTCATCATGCTGAACCCTAACCCATCCAAGTGACCATGGTTTATTCTCTACACTTAACCTAGGTTAGAACATGATAAGTATTTGATTTTATTATTCTTTTTCACAATACTTATCATATTCTATTTGCTTCTTCATCTTCATCTTCAAGAGAAAAGCTTGATGCCATCAATGACAACTTGAGCAAAAGTGAGTGAAATCCAATTCTAAAGTGAACCCACATCCTATTTCTTCACCCTCTACCTCTTGCCAAGTTGTTTTGGGTGTTTTCTTCACATGTTTCACAACTTGGTGAAGTTGGAGCTTGAACTTGTGCAACCTCGACGTAGATCATCTTCGGCACGAAGCCGACGACATTGCCCGCTCGTTTTCCCGATGAAGCCGACGATCGAGTCTAGGATTCGAGATGGACAGCGAGAGGACACCTACGTGGAGCCAAGGAAGAGGGTAACCGGATCTACAAAGGTTGTAGCCTCTCTCCTTTAGTTAATATGTTAACTAGATTTGTTTTTCGCCTAGGATTCTAGCCGACGATCCGTATTAGGGTTTCTCGGCACCATAATTTTTATAAATTGGCATGGTTGATGCCTTGTGAGACCTCTATAGGGTGCATAGGAACCTTTCACTGCTATCAGAACCTAGCTAGAGCCTTAGGCGAAGTCTAGACGAAGTTTCAAACCCGAACGAACCCGAAACCCTAACACAAACATGCTCTCTGGACTTTTTCTAAAATCTGAAGGTTTTCGATATTAAAAATATTCAGAAAAATCACCAGGAAATTCTAGGGTTTACTGTAAAATTCGTGAGCCTAATTCCACTATATCACCGCAGTTCCGCGGCATGAGCAAGGCTCATGCGGCGGTTCCGCGGCCGTACGGTCACAGTATGTAAAGTTTTTTGCACAGTAACTCTTAGTTTCCAGTGGTGATTTTCCTGGGAATTTTTAATATTTTTTCAAGAGTTAAATTTTCTGGGTTGTTTTGGGGACTCGGTGTTTAGACCGGATTATCAAATTTCGTCTGTGTATTTCCGGAAAATTTTAGAATATGTTAAAAAGTTCGACCGGATATAAATACCCAACTTTTCCCCTGTCGGGAAATTTCCAAGTGTTGGATTTTTCTGTAGTTTAACGACGTTCTAAGTAGTGCAAGTAACGCGATGGACCCTCTAGAAGACAACAAACCTTAACTCGATTATGTGACCGTCTTGAACTGCCCTTTGAACCTTCGGGTTTGGGGCAGTACGGCGTGCCACATGTGAGGCGTTGGCTTGACCCTTCTACGGCTGGACCGTTGGTACTGAGGCACGAACTGAATGTTGTTAGACTTATTTCATGTGTTGAGCTGTATCGGGAAAACTTGGGTATTCGACTGTTCGATCGGAAAGTTTAACATTTTCTGCTTATCTGGAATGTGATACAATAATTGGAATTCACAAACAGTTATGAGATAACTGAATGAATGTTATAAATCTAGCCGTTTAGTTTCACTTGATATTGAAAAGAGTTTTCGATAATGAGACTAAAATGCGGGGTTTATAACTGTTAGTCATGTGATGTCTATGTATTTCATTTGATTAGGCATGCGATGTCTAAAGAAGTTGCGGATTCCAATTGTTGTAGTTTTACACTTTCTTTTCTGTGACCGTAAGTGTAATATGTGATATCGCCGGTTTCGTTGCTATATGTCAACGACAATTGGGATACGCATGTTTACTTACGATGATGACATGTGATGTTATGTGTTGCTGGATATGTTATATTGGATCGTCGTGTTTGAATAGCCGGGGTTTTTTATGTGAGATGAGTGTTTTTCATTTTCATTCATGTAAAAACTTGTATGTAATATTCTTTTTATTTGGGGCACTTCCAGGTTGCGGAAGTCGTCACCCTTTGTATATTATTTACTTTTCCGCATTAGGATAGACCCAAGAAGGGGAGCACAAGTAACCGGGTTCTGGGATCCAGTGGGAGACCAACTCGAGGAGTCGAGTCCGGGTCTCCTAACCCTAGAATTGGCAGGGTTGCTTGCCGCTCTCGTAGGAGTCTAGGGGTGTGGGATTGGCTATTCATCACGACCGTGGAATCCGTGTTTTATACTGGCTCGTATTGAAAACACGGACGTCCTAGTATATCCAATATTTCATATATTTATTCTGCTGCGATATCTGTGATGTGATTCTGTGATGGATATAGTATATAGTATATATGATATATTATATAGACGTTACTTATGTTTTACACCCGCGCTAGCCCTGCCCTGCTCTGTCGTTAGTTACCTAACCTAACGGTGCACGAGGGGACATCGAGGCGAATGCGGATGGCATAAGTGTACGTCGTATTTATCTGTGATGTTTAGGTATTTAAATGATGGGACTTCATTAATGTGATTAATGAAAGAAAAGAAACCTAAGATGTTGTAGAATCAAATTTTAAATAAAACAGGTAGCTACAGTTCTTGCTTTGCACAGCGGTATATGTGATATATCCTGCACCTTATTCGATGAGGAAAGGACCGAGATCCCTTCACCGGGAGTGACTCCTTTAGCAATAACTGGTATATGCTACACCCTCGGTTTGTTTTTGATTGCTTCTATAGTTTTTGCTTTGCACAGTGATATATATGATATATCCCGCACCTCATTCGACGAGGAAAGGGCCGACGATCCCTTCACCGGGAGTGACCCCTTTAGCAAAACTAGAAAAGCCTCAAAATCAATCCATTTCAAAACTTCATTTGATTCTACAACGATATCAAGTTCATTACGCAATAGGTTTTCAGAAAAACCTGTCGTAGCCCTCCGTCATTTCAGATAAGTCCTGTTTAGTATTCGTGCTGCGTTTGTTGACCTTGTCAAGGCACAGTGTGCGGTAGCTAACCAGTATTTGTCTGCTTATGCATATGATGCAGATTGGGTTAGGGTAGTCGTACGGCCTTGTTGACCTTGTCAAGGGTCGTGCGGGTGGGTTTGATTCAATCAAGAAATGACGGGTTGAACTTGACTTGCGGTCTATGGTTTGTTGACCTTGTCAAGGTCATAGATCGTTCGGGGCAAAAGCATTATCGGGAATTTCAAGTGTTGAAATTTCCAATGAGATTGCATACCTTCTATGAGATAGTTGGATCCCGATACCCACTGTGAGTAAGAGTTACTCCTGGGAGAGTTTTACACATTGCAATTAGCTGATCAAGTAGGTGTCTAGAAAGGTGTCAACGGGGTTACGCCTCTGGGAAAACGAGGTTTACATTAATTAGGTTCGTGCGAAAGCACGGGGGACCTCCCTCAAAGTACCGACACTGGGCTGGCTGAAAGATTGGCGAACTTGTAGTGTGTAATTAATCCCGGCTAGTCTTTCTTTTTAGGGTTTGAAGGAAGATTTGATAAAAAGCAGTGGGAGCCATCCTGATTAAATAAGATAATAACCAATCTGATCTTGCACGAGCATACGCTAAAGTGTTTTCTTCTCTCTCTCTCCAAGTAGCGACCATTTCATGCCCTAATGAAGATAATAATATGGATGTATTGACCGAACCCGCATGTTATACTGTGCTGGGGAACGTTGGTTCCGTTCTTTCTTATAAGAGTTATAGGAATGAACAGGATATAGGGGAATACCAGGATTCCCATGCCACCCGAATGAAGAAAGTACATGATGATGCATTTTCTTCGGGTGTGTTCGTTACTGAGAACTGTTTCTCCATTTGCTCTACGTCCTGGGTATTGGATACCGGGTCAGGATCCCATATATGTAATCAGTTACATGGGCTTAGGAAAGGTAGAGAACTTGGAGAAGGTGATAAAGACATAAGAGTTGGAAATGGTGCAATTGTTGCAGCTAAGACTGTCGGGGAATATCACCTTGTATTACCAACTGGTAATACATTGGTTCTGAACGAATGCTATTACATGCCGAACCTGATATGCAACATTATATCGGTTTCTTTATTAAGTAAAGAGGGATATAATTTTGTATTACAGGACAATGTTATGAACATTTTCCGTAACCAAAAGTTGGTTGGATCAGGCACGTTATGCAATGGCATTTATGTTCTAAATCAATCAACAATTCTGAGCATAACAAACACACACAAGAGGAAGAGTTCTGAACTCAACGAATCCTTCTTGTGGCATTGTAGACTGGGTCACATCAATGCGACACGACTAGCTAAGTTGCATAAAGATGGATATTTAAATCCGTTTGAATTTTCATCTTATGACACTTGCCTGTCATGTCTCAAAGGCAAGATGACCAAGACTCCGTTTACGGGACACGGAGAAAGAGTTACCGAACTCTTGGGACTGATACATAGTGATGTATGCGGTCCCATGTCTATACATGCCAGGGATGGTTCTTCGTACTTCATTACATTCACTGACGATCTCTCTAGATTCAGATATGTGTTCCTGATGAAACACAAATCAGAAGCTTTTGAGAAATTTAGGGAATATAAACAAGAAGTTGAGAACCAAACCGGAAAAAGTATTAAAATCCTTCGATCTGATCGAGGAGGAGAATACTTAAGCAATGAATTCCTGGACTTCCTAAAAGAGAATGGGATTCTCTCTCAGCTGACTCCTCCATATACACCACAGCACAACGGTGTATCAGAACGGAGGAACCGCACCCTATTAGATATGGTGCGCTCTATGATGAGCACAGCTGAGTTACCTATTTCCTTCTTGGGTTATGCGCTGGAGACAGCAGCATACCTATTGAATCAAGTTCCATCTAAATCTGTACCTACCACACCATATGAGATATGGAGTGGGAAGAGACCATATTTTAAACGAGTTAAGATATGGGGTTGTCCGGCCTATGTCAAAAGGCAAAATCCGGACAAGCTCGAGGCACGGTCAGTTCTCTGCAAGTTTGTGGGATATCCAAAGAATTCATATGGGTATTTTTTCTACCACAGTGAGGAACAAAAAGTGTTTATTGCTCAAAATGCCACCTTTTTAGAAAAGGATTCCTTGAAAAAGAAATTAGTGGCAACGTGGTAGAGCTGGAAGAGGTTCCAGATACACAAACCGTAACTGAAGATTTAGTGGAACCAGAAGATTCAGTAGCTCCCAATGAACCTCAGCCTCTCCGCCGATCTAGTAGGGTTCCTCGCCAACCAGAGAGATACTACGGTTTTCTCATTGACGGTGGAAGCGAGGATTGCATCATGGAGGATGATGACCCAACTAGCTTCGAGCAGGCTATCACGAGTAGGGACTCAGTGAAATGGCTGGATGCTATGCGGTCCGAGATGGAATCCATGTACACCAACAAAGTATGGACTTTGGACATTGCTCCTGAAGGGGTAAAACCCATTGGGAGCAAGTGGATCTTCAAGAAGAAACTTGGTGTAGATGGGAAAGTGGAGACTTTCAAAGCTAGACTTGTAGCAAAGGGTTTTCGTCAAAGACCAGGTGTGGACTATGACGAGACCTTTTCTTCAGTGGCTATGCTTAAATCCATCCGGATCATGCTTGCCATCGCTGCTTATCATGATTACGAAATCTGGTAAATGGATGTTAAGACCGCCTTTCTAAATGGTGATTTAGAAGAGTGCGTGTACATGACTCAGCCAGAGGGCTTCGTAGACAGTGGGAGCAGCGGGAAGGTGTGCAAGCTGCTTAAATCCATTTATGGATTAAAGCAAGCATCGCGGAGTTGGAACATCTGCTTTGACGTCGTTATCAAAGAGTTTGATTTCGTCAAAAACCCAGATGAACCTTTTATCTACAAGAAGGTGGCAGAGAGTAAGGTTGTCTTCCTCGTATTGTACGTGGACGACATACTCTTGATAGGAAATGATATTCCTATGCTGCAAGCGGTCAAGCTCTTCTTATCACAAAGATTCTCAATGAAAGATCTTGGTGATGCCTCCTGCATATTAGGAATTAGGATCTATAGAGATAGATCCAAACGGATTTTGGGATTGTCCCAATCCACGTACATTGACACCATATTAAAGAGGTTTAGTATGGAAGAGTCCAAGAGTGGGAACTTGCCCACGATCTCTGGAGTCACTCTCTCCAAAGAGATGTCTCCCAAGACTGATTTGGAGAGAGCTCGCATGCAAGGGATACCCTATGCTTCGGCAGTAGGCTCTATCATGTATGCGATGCTATGTACCAGACCCGATGTAGCATACTCACTAAGTGTAGTGAGCAGGTATCAAGCTGATCCTGGAGAGAGTCACTGGACAGCTGTGAAGAGCATTCTCAAGTACTTGCGAAGGACTAGAGATATGTTCTTGGTGTATGGTAACGGACAGCTCCAAGTGGAGTCCTTTAACGATTCGAGCTTCCAGAGTGATAAGGACGACTCTAAGTCACAGTCGAGCTTTGCCTTTACCCTTTACGGAAGGGCGGTTAGCTGGAAGAGTTCCAAGCAGGAAACCGTGGCAGACTCGACGATGGAGGCTGAATACATCGCTGCCAACGATGCTGCCAAAGAGGCTGTCTGGATCAAGAAGTTCATTACTGAACTTGGAGTGGTTCCATCCATTGAGCATCCAATACCTTTGTATTGCGATAACAATGGAGCGGTGGCTTTGGCCAAGGAACCCAGGTCCCATCAGCGGTCCAGGCATATTCTGAGGCGGTATCACCTGATCCGGGAGATAGTTGATCGCCGGGAGATCGAGGTCAGGAGGGTTGACACGAAGAACAACACGGCGGATCCACTCACGAAGGCCATACCCCAGATACAGTTTGAGAGACTCTTCGGGATGCTCGGTATGCGATACTACAGCAGCTGGCCCTAGTGCAAGTGGGAGATTGTTAGTTGTATATATGCCCTAGAGGCCAGTATTGTACAGATGATGTATATTATATTAGTTGCTTGGACATATATAGAGATGACTTTCTTGCTCGATATGATAGTATGCTATCTGGTTACTCTTTATCTTAACATGTACACTTGTCTCTTTAAACTGTCTTATAGTTACATGTTGATAAAGCCCTTAGGATGTGTACTTGACTACCTGGACTATGATGCAGATCGTACTAGTGGGGACATGGTAGTCCATAAGTACATCCTTCAAGGTCTCTAGGCGTGGGTGTATCGAGACGGGGCATCGATATACCAGTGTAGACTAGCGTATACGCTTCTCGACCCATGAGATGGGCGATGGATGATCCCATATCCATTGGTGTTTGACATCAGAGATAGTATACGGGTGCTCAGTGGAGACTGGGTACACTGGACGGACTCGCCGAGAACTCCCAGATGGTATTATACCTCACGTCAGATGGCAGTTCTCAGGTTACACTTGTGCAGGTTAGTCTGTAGACCCGAGATCGTCATAGAGTCTTGTGTGATTCCCACTGTGCTTTGATCTCCACCTTACCATGTCCATGAGGGCGTCCAAAACGGTGGTCTTTGGATACAGTCCCGAGTCACATGGAGGCAATGAGCGATAGGAGGGGTTTCGTCTCTCCCGGTATTGGGGGTTGATGTTGCGCTGTGCTCGATTGGCCGTAACAGGGAAGTCCCTGGCCAGGGCTGATCAGAGATTTGCTGGTAATTGTTACCAGTAGTTTCTCGACCCGTTATGAGCCTCACATCGGCACGACTTATCGGTTATTGGGGTCTGACGTTTACCACCCCTAGACTTGAGATGCGACGTATCAGACGAACAGACCGGACTGTACGGTAAGTGTTGCTAGTTGGATTCACAGGAGTGTGAGCGGGCTAGCTCGTCGATCTTCTGATCGCTCAATACCCGGATGGCCGTTACGTTTAGCACACCGCTTGCGGCTTGTGGGTGCTTGATATGATCATCATCAGCTACCGGCGTATTGACGAGTCCTTAGAGTCCTACACAGAGGTTTCCTGGCTCAAGCGAAACGAAATAGGAGCGCATATGAGATATGTGCAGGACCGAGAATAATGCGTGTATGTGATACCGCATTTCATTCTCGCGATATATGTTTCGATTGGTTATATTCGATATGACCTAGTTATCGAATCATTGATTCGATAAATCGATACATTGGATTCTAGTCGGTTATATGCGATATGACCGGATCGTTAAATCAAGTGTTGATTTAATGATTTAATGTATAATTATATATTTGATATACTACATTGCATTAACTAGTATTGGTTCACTTTATATGGATTTTCTCACTTAATGTGCAAGAAGTATATGTGATATACTTTTGTGCAGATATTTGTATCATGTTTGATGATACATGATCTTGTTGTTAAGTATAAAGAATTAAACCATGGTTAAGTGTTGATTAGGGTTTTTCATTTTCATTTATTTATTTATTTGAAAAGGATTAAGATGAGAATGGTGGCCTTTTTTGTTTTAAGTTGAAGCTTCATGAAGCTTTGACTTTTGTAACCATTCTTGTCATCATGCTTAACCCTAACCCATCCAAGTGACCATGGTTTATTCTCTACACTTAACCTAGGTTAGAACATGATAAGTATTTGATTTTATTATTCTTTTTCACAATACTTATCATATTCTATTTGCTTCTTCATCTTCATCTTCAAGAGAAAAGCTTGATGCCATCAATGGCAACTTGAGCAAAAGTGAGTGAAATCCAATTCTAAAGTGAACCCACCTCCTATTTCTTCACCCTCTACCTCTTGCCAAGTTGTTTTGGGTGTTTTCTTCACAAGTTTCAGAACTTGGTGAAGTTGGAGCTTGAACTTGTGCAACCTCGACGTAGATCATCTTCGGCACGAAGCCGACGACATTGCCCGCTCGTTTTCCCGATGAAGCCGACGATCGAGTCTAGGATTCGAGATGGACAGCGAGAGGACACTAACGTGGAGCCAAAGAAGAGGGTAACCGGATCTACAAAGGTTGTAGCCTCTCTCCTTTAGTTAATATGTTAACTAGATTTGTTTTTCGCCTAGGATTCTAGCCGACGATCCGTATTAGGGTTTCTCGGCAACATAATTTTTATAAATTGGCATGGTTGATGCCTTGTGAGACCTCTATAGGGTGCCTTGGAACCTTTCAGTAACGGCCACCCGGGTATTGAGCGATCAGAAGATCGACGAGCAAGCCCGCTCACACTCCTGTGAATCCAACCAGTAACACTTACCGTACAGTCCGGTCTCGTCGTCTGATATGTCTCATATCTTGCCTAGGATTGGTAAACGTCAGACACCAATAGCTCGATAAGTCGTGTCGATATGAGGTCTATAACAGTTCGAGAAACTACTGGTAACAGTAACCAGTAAATCTCAGCAACCCTGGCCAGGGATTTCCGGTTATAGCCAATCGAACACAGCGCAACATCAACTCCCTATACCGGGAGAGACGAATCCCCTCCTATCGCTCATTGCCACCATGTGATTCAGGACTGTACCCAAAAACCACTGTTTTGCATGCCCTCTTGGACGTGGTAATGTGGAAATCAAAGCATAGTGGGAATTACACAAGACTCTATGACGATCTCGGGTCAACAGACTACTCTGTACCAGTGTCACCAGAGAACTACTATCTGACGTAAGGTATAATACCATCTGGGAGTTCTCGGCGAGTCAATCCAGTGTACCCAGTCGCCACTGAGCACCCGTATATCATCTCTGATGTCAAACACCAATGGATATGGGATCATCCATCGCCCATCTATATGGGTCGAGAAGGTATACGCTAGTCTACTCTGGTATATCGATGCCCTGTCTCGATACACCCACGACTACGGACCTTGAAGGATGTATTTATGGACTACCATGTCCCCACTAGTATGATCCGCATCATAGTCCAGGTAGTCAAGTACACATCCTAAGGGCTTTACCAACATGTAACAGAGAGACAATCATTGTACACGTTAAGGTAAAGAGCAACCAGATAGCATACTATCATGTCGAGCAAGAAAGTCCTCCCTATATATGTCCAAGCATCCACTACCATATACATCCTATGTATAGCAATGGCCTCTAGGGCATACATATAACTAACAATCTCCCACTTGCACTTGGGCCATCTGATAGCAGTGGTTGTAGTATCTCATACTCAACCATCCCATAAAAGTCTCTCTCTAGGAAAAGGCCTTTGTGAGTGGATCCGCCGTGTTGTCCTTTGAGTCTACTCTCCTGACCTCGATCCTTTGGAGATCAACAATCTCCATGATCAGGTGATACTGCCTTAGAATATGTCTGGATCACTGATGGGACGGACGTTCCTTGGCATAAGCCACAACTCCATTATCACACAATGGGAGGAACTAAGTTCATCTCATGAACTAATATACACCCAGACAGTCTCTTTGGTAGCATCTTAAGTAGCGATGTATCCAGCCTTTATCGTCTAGTATGCCACGGTATCTACCTTGGAACTCTTCCAACATACCGTCCCTTTACTGAGGGTAAAGACAATGCCAGTGACTGACATTCAGTCGTCCTTATCACCCGGGAACCCTTCCAGTGATTCTCCCCAGGATCATCTGATACCATCTCACTACAACTAGTGAGTATCCTAATATCCATTTAGATCTATCTCATAGATCCCAAAACCCTAGATTTTAGGAGGTATCGCTTTGATCCTGTATGGAGAATCCTTGTGATAAGCAGAGATTGACTGAGCGTAGCATAGGAAACTCTTTCCCTATCAAGAGTATGTCATCCACGTACTCTACGAGGATCACCACTATACTCTCTACTACCTTTTTGTTTATACAAGGTTCATCTACCATTTTGATGATGTCAAACTCTTTGACTAATCCATCAAAACAGATGTTCCAACTCCGCGATGCCTGCTTTATCACATAAAACATCTTGCACACGTTTTCGCTGCTTCCACTGTCTACGAAGCCCTCTGACTGTGTACTTACAGACTCTCTTTTCTGAAACATCATTTTAAAAAAGCAGTCATAACACCCAACCGCCAGATATCGTAGTCATGGTATGTAGCAGTGGCAAGTAGGATCTGGATGGACTTAAGCATAGCCACTGGAAAAAGGTTTCATCATTATCTACGCCTGGTCAATGACGAAAACCTTTAACTAGTCTTGCTTTGAAAGTCTCAACTTTTCCATCTACACCAAGTAATCTTCTCAAGATATACTTGCTCCTGATGGAGATTTAACCCTTCAGATATAGCAACTAAAGTCCATACTTTGTTGGTGTACATGGATTCCATCTCAGATCGCTAAGCATCCAGCCATTCTTACAGAGTCCCACTCCTGATGGCCAGCTCGAAAATAGTTGGGTCATCATCTCATGATGCAATCCTCGCTCCCACTGTCATAGAGAAACCGTAGCAACTCTCAGGTGGGTGAGGAACCCTACTAGATCGGCGGAGAGGCTGAGGTTCGTTGGAAACAATTGAATCCTTTAGTTCTAGTAAATCATCAGCTGCAGTTTGTATAGCTGGAACCTTTCCAGTTCTACAGAACTGACCTTGCCTCGATCTTGTCCGGATTTTGCTTTTGACATAGGCCGGACAATCCCAAATCTTAACTTACTTAAGAGATAAGCTCTTCCCATACCATATCTTATATGGAGTGGTAGGCACTGATTTGATTCGAACCTATTCAATAGGTATGCAACTTCATAAGTGCATAACTCCCAAAAGGAAATAGGAAACTCTGTAGTACTCATCATAGAGCACACCATATCACATAGGGCGCTATTGCTCCGCCCCGATATACCATCGTGCTATGGTGTATACGGAGGAGTAATGCTGAGAGAGAATCTCATTCTCCTTTAGAATAGTCCAGAAATTCCATGCTCAAGTATTCTCCTCCTTGATCTCATCAAAGGACATAATACTTATACCCGTATTGGTTCTCTACTTCTAACTTATATTCTGTGAATATCTCAAAAGGTTCGGACTTGTGTTTCAACAGGAACATATGACTGAATCTTGAGAGATCATCAGAGAATGTAATGAAGTACAAAGAACCGTCCTGGCATGTGTAGACGGAGGACCTTACATACATCAACATGTATCAATCCCAAGAGTTCACTAACTCTTTCTCTGTTTCCAATAAACGGAGCTATGGTCATCTAATCTTTGTGACATGACTAACAAGTTTCATAAGATGTAAATTCAAATAGATTTAAATATGCATCTAAATGTAACTTCAGCTAGTCGGGTTGCATTGATATGACCTAGTCTACAATACCTCAAGAAGGATCCGTTCATTTCTGAACTCTTCCTCTTGTGTGTGTTTTGTATACTAAGAACTGTAGTTTGATTTAGAACGTCAATGCTTTTAGATAACGTGCCTGAACCGATCAACTTTTGATATAGGAAATGTTCAAAACATTATCCAACAATACAAAATTATATCCTTTCTTTACGAATAAAGAGACTGATATGATGTTGTATATCAGGTTCGGTATCTAATAACATTTTTTCAGAATCAATGTATTTGTAATACAGGGTAACAGTGACCAACAGACTTGGCTGCAACACTTGCCCCGTTTTCTGTCTCATGAAACTTATCACCCGTT